>JAWPHD010015018.1:0-57712 GCA_037043455.1 Cyrtodaria siliqua | reverse complement strand
CGCGTTACTCCTAGAATGAAAAAAAAAACGATTAACAAGCAACGCGTAACTGTTTGATTAAACATGTAAGAACTAACTCGTTACTTTTTTTATTTCTAACGCGTTAGAAAATGTTGAATTATCATTACTTTTCTGTTGAATATATAGGGAAAACTCATTTCTAACGCGTTAAAAAATCGGGAGTAACGCATTACTCCTAAAATGCAAAAAAAACGGTTAACAAGCAACGCGTTACTGTTTGAATAAACATGTAAGAACTAACGCGTTACTCTTTTTATTTCTAACGCGTTAGAAAATGTTGAATTATCATTACCTTTCTGTTGAATATATAGGGAAAACTCATTTCTAACGCGTTAAAAAATCGGGAGTAACGCGTTAGAAATTTAGGGGTAACGCATTGCCATATTATTCCACGGTTCCATGTACGATCTTATTCGACTAACCTCCGAGGCACTGGCACTTGAGCGCACATATTATAATCAAAAAGTAAAAAAAGAACAAAAGAAGATACCCTTACTGGCTGTATAAACACATCGTTATGAAGATAGTTGACAGCAACCTCGTTTCGAAGTTAAATGGCTTTGTTAAATTAACGATTTGTTTTTCAAATCCTTTACACAGTTCTTTAGCCTAAGGTCTGATTCCCATCTTTCACAATATACTCAAAGTTCGTACAAAAAGGCACTCTGTGGAAAATCACCGAATACTACGATTACAACATTTCTAAAGAATTTCTAAGGAATTATATATTTGTGATGGTGACGAAGTATGCATTATTATTATGCAGATGATATTGTGCTGCTGGTCGAAAATGAAACATATTTACGGCTATTTTTGAATACACTAGATGATTGGTGTGAAACCAATTCCATGTCTATCAATATAAATAAAACCAATGTTGTACATTTTAGATCAAGACTGAAACCACAGACGAATTTTAAATTTAAGTAGAGTGGTTCTGATATATCTAGGCCTTCTTTTAGATGAATATCCCATTTATAATGTAACAGCTTCATTTGTTGCACAGTCAACCAGTCGAGCAATAGGATTTGATAATGTTGTTTAACGGCTCATCAACACAGTATATGTTATTTAGAGCCGCCCCAGAGAGAGGGGAAGGATACATAGGAATCCGGGAACCATGCCCTACTATTATTATCGAATATATGCCTATGGTTCTTTAACGTGCTCGTCCGATACACGGTTTACGTACCCATCCGACGGACGAGGCTAAGGGAAAGTGTCTTGCCCGACGAAACTCAGTGGCACCACGGAGGATTGAACCCGGGGCCTCCGGTTACAAATACGCCGCGCTACCGACTGCGCCACGCCAGCCCACTCGAGCATTAGGAATGTTAATTTCAAAATATAAAACAGTTGGTGGCATAAATAAAGTTTATACTAAACTATTTGATTCGCTGGTTTGGTCTAATGTAGCTTACGGTTGTTACGGGTAAAATTTAACAAGAAAGGAAGTAAAACCACCAACAACTATTTTAAAAATATAATCAACAAATTTATTCAAATACTAAAATGAAAAATATTCACTTATATAAATGCATAAAATGGATCCAGTATTTCTTTAAATCCGATATACGAATAAAGTCCAAGTTTCCCTTTAATCTATGACAGGTGTCCCATTAATAGATAACATTGACACGTGTCTCTTTAATCCAATTTCACTTCAAGTTTTTCGTGGTTTATTAATTTAGTATAGCCCAAATGTCCAAAGAATACAATAATCCAATGCCACTAGATGGGCACAATGTGTTTTTTATCCTCTCACTATATATTTGAATTCACAGCATTCAATAGTTTGCAAATTCTCAATTAAAATAATGAACCAGATACTCCACTTTAAATACTAATAATGAAACCCCACAAGTCAGCTTATATACCAACATGGAACATTCTAGATTAAAACATGTTCTATAACAATCTACACATCTCATTATGTAAACACTAATTAAGAAATTTCTAGAATCTGCGCTATTAATAGAAACAATCTGACAACTGGATCAATAAACATGTACACATATAGCATTATATACATGAGAACAACACGGTGCAGCAATATGATTTTCAGTTTCTGATGACGTGTGTTTTTACCGTGAAAATATCGTCCAATCGAATCACTTCTTTGAGTACAACCGGAAGCAAACATAAGTAGGAAATGTTGAAATGGTAACAATCGGTGAGTTTACTTAAAATTTCCCCATAGAGTGCTTTTTTGTACGAACTGTCAATATATTGTGATAAATGGGAATCAGACCTAACGAACAGTGTAAAGGATTTTAAACGAATCGTTAATTTGACAAAGATACAAACTTCGAAACTTCATGACCGTGTGTTTATATAGACAGTATAGGTATCTTTTTTTTCCCTTCTTTTTTTAAACTTGTTTTTTATAATATTTGCAGCGGTTAGTTGGATAATAGCGTACATGGTAACGTTGAAATAATATGGTTTGGGGACTATCGAATGCACCTAGCATTGACGCTAGCTCCGTGTCATTGACCCTAGCTCCGGATCATTGACTCAAGCTCTTACCCAAAATTGACGATAAATACGCTATACGCTGTAATACTACATGTTAATACTGTGTAATGATTACATTATAAATACAAATAGGCACCGAATGTTTTCATATCCACGTGTACACACATGAATAAATACAAATATGCACCGAAAAACACATACCTACCACGCTTATATAAGACCTATGTGTAAAGTTAAACAAAAATTGGCAATATTTTTGCAACATCAACATGGTTTGAACACATAATTTGAACAGCATTCTCAATTTGTTTTAAATAAATCGTTGGATTTATGATATAATGAAAAATAACTAGTTGAACTCACCCTCTGTTATGTTTTTTTTGTCCTTGTCGCTACCTCGGAAGTGTCATTGACTCCATATATCTCCAAAAAGAGACAGAGTCAATGTTTAGTACCCGTGATTGCGTGTTGTAAGACCGTGATTGCGTGTTGTAAGAATCACTTATAAAGAATAATTACCTTATCGCACTGCAAATGCAATTTAAAAGTAATATATATTGATAGGTTAAAACATCTTGTGTACAGTATATGTAAGTTATTAGAAAATCTGCTCAACGCTATGCTTAAACGGATACTAACTCGGGCATATGAATACTAGTAAGTCACGGCTGAAGCAGTTTCAGTTCGACGAACGGCCAAACAGTCGTTAAAAAACCAGAAATCGACGCGTAAAATATCACAGTGTATCTAACCTTCGTACAGGAAGGTTGGTGGTCTGCCTCCACCACAAAATAGCAACCGTAATATATAACCTTACATGTGTTGAAAATGACGTAAAACACCATTCAAACAAACAAACATGTACACATATATACAATCAAAGAACTTTTTGTTGAAACAAATGATGTTTTTTTAAGCGTTCATCTACACATCCAATTTCTTGCATTTCGTTTCGATCTAGATTTGATGTGTCATGATTACGGCAAATATAAAAATGAATTATATATGTGCATATAATATTGACTAGGACTGTTACCTAGTTTTAAATCTCATTGTATGAGGTTAAAATGTTTTGAATAGTTATTTTATAATGCATTGGGACATCTATTATTATAATTATTGTTATCATTTCGTTAAATTAGTAATTACTGATAGGCCTAAGGCCTTCTATATAAATAAATTATCTATATATTTGATCATAAAATGACAAACGTGTATTCAAAGCTGGACAATAATTACAATATTACATATACAGGTAAAATTGATGCCAGCAAGCCATTCACTGATCAGTTAGATATGGTGTGTTTTGTATTGTATATGTCATTTGGTCATTTGTATTAATAAAGTTTACATATTTTACATTATATAACACTCATGTTTACATATTTACCATTATATAACACTCATGTTTATATATTTACCATTATATAGCACTCATGTTTACAGATTTACCATTATACAACACTCATGTTTACATATTTACCATTATATAACACTCATGTTTACATATTTACCATTATACAACACTCATGTTTACATATTTACCATTATACAACACTCATGTTTACATATTTACCATTATATAACACTCATGTTTACATATTTACCATTATACAACACTCATGTTTACATATTTACCATTATATAACACTCATGTTTACATATTTACCATTATATAACACTCATGTTTACATATTTACCATTATACAACACTCATGTTTACATATTTACCATTATACAACACTCATGTTTACATACTTACCATTATACAACACTCATATTTACATATTTACCATTATACAACACTCATGTTTACATATTTACCATTATACAACACCCATGTTTACATATTTACCATTATATAGCACTCATATTTACATATTTACCATTATACAACACTCATGTTTACATATTTACCATTATACAACACTCATGTTTACATATTTACCATTATACAACACTCATATTTACATATTTACCATTATACAACACTCATGTTTACATATTTACTCATGTTTACATATTTACCATTATACAACACCCATGTTTACATATTTACCATTATATAACACTCATGTTTACATATTTACCAGTATATAGCACTCATATTTACATACTTACCATTATATAACACTCATGTTTACATATTTACCATTATATAACACTCATGTTTACATATTTACCAGTATATAGCACTCATATTTACATATTTACCATTATATAGCACTCATATTTACATATTTACATATTTACCAGTATATAGCACTCATATTTACATATTTACCATTATATAACACTCATGTTTACATATTTACCATTATACAACACCCATGTTCAAATATTTACCACTACAGAACGCTCATGCATACGTAGTAACAATCGTGCACTCATATTCATCGTCATAGGTAATTCATGTTCACGTATTTTTCGCACGGTCACTAAATACTCATGTACACACATTTACCATAATAAAACATCCATCTTCACAAGATATATATATATTTACCCTTACCCGTATATTTTGCTTCCTGCGAATGAATTCCGAAGATAACACAGTATGCCGCTCAGTTCTTACATTAAAGATAACGACTATATGATAAATTCGATGTAGTTGTATCTTCCAGTTTGTACTGTAATGACTTTTCGTTCAATATTAAAGGGACACACGGCAATCTTGAAGTTTTTATCAAGCATTAAAATTAGCTTCTCGATTTATTAATTCCATATCATTTTGACTTAAAATCTGTTTGCATGTATTGAAAAACAATGAGTTTTCAACTTTTCTTCGTTATTCTACGATAGGTTAGAATATAGTATTGGTGAACTATAATAAAGAGTTAGTAATATGCAAAAACAACTCGCTTTATACTATTCTTATAATTAATATTAATGATTGAACAATTGCAATCTGTAGAAAAACTAACGGGATGCCGCGAGTTTTACAAACATCGAGATTGCCGTGTGTCCCTTTAATGTTAATAACTTGACATGAGCGCCGTCTTTTATCCTGTAATTTTCCATTCTATTGTCTGTTATTGGCATTATAAGTTATGTCAACGATGACCTAACGATCAACATGTTACCATATGTTACCTAACCGGAAAACGGGGCAATGTATAGATAAGATTTTGAAAAACAAATACGCAATGGCGGATCCATGATTTAAAGGTTGAGCTTGTTTTGGATTTTTTTCTGGTGAAAATATACGTTTTATAATGCCTTTTGGCTTGTCCATGCTATATTGTTTGTTTCGGTATTTTATTTCCGGTTCAGATAATCTGCTCAAAGAGTGAACGCTCAACGGCGCTGGAAACCACCTAAAATCAAAATCAATCTTGTAATATAGTTACCGGAACAATTTTCTTATGGATTTATACAGTTATGTACTTATACACATATGTGATAAAGAGATGTGCGCGTGTGTGTGTGCGTGCGTGCGTGCGTGCGTCGGTCGGTCAGTCGGTCGGTCGGTCGGTCGGTCGTGGTGGGGATGGGGGGTGGGTTGGGTTGGGTGTGGTGGGTGGTGTGGGTGGATCGGTGAGGTGAGGCGAGGCGAGGCGAGGCGAGGTGAAATGAAGTGAAGTAACAGTCAGTCAGTCGGTGTCTCCGTGGCCGACGTTGCGTTGTAAACCTTCGCCTCTCACCGCTGCGGGTTCGAATCCTACTGGGAGCTCGACTAGTAAGTGAGGAAGTGTCGATTCTTACAGATGGCGGGAGGTTTACAGTACTGGTTCTACCCAGGAAAAGTGGGTGGTCTGCCTCCACCACAAAAAAAATCGACCGTCATATATAACCTTACATGTGCTGAAAATAACGTAAAACACCATGCAAACAAACAAACAGTCAGTCAGTCAATTAAAGTGGCATGTGCATATACAATAAAAAATTCAAACATGTATGAAATAATTGTAAATTAAGCACCCGGCCCAATGGACCTATAAGTTACTATCTATTAATAATAATATGAAGCAAATCACATGATATAAATATCTATTTTTATATAAATTAATAAATCAATAATAAATAGTTCAGTGGATATTAAATATGATTGCAAATTTCTAGCAGTGACATTATAATTGATAATACAATAAGTTATGCAACAGTATACAGTTATTTCATGGTTGTTTTGGGAACAGTTAAAACTAATGTCCCAAGGTATCGAGGACGACCTGGGGAACTGTTGCCCGAGGCCTAACGTATCGGGGACGAGGTCGTCAACGGCCTCGGGCAACAGTTCCCCAGGTCGTCCTCGATATCGAGGGACAATCATTTTGACTGTTCCAAAAACACCCGTGTTATTACCTAATTCTCTATCAGTTATTGCAAATCGGGATTCATTTGAGTTAGCTATAGGAAAACAAAGTAATTACAGTTTAATGATTTAATTATATTTCATAATCGCTAAATCAGGCCTGTGGCTACATCAGCGTCAAGCAATGGAGCTAATTGTTAAGTATTTGGTGTGACCCGGTCTGTGATCGAGCCCACGACCTCCAGCATGTCAGCCAAAGCCACACCTGCTGCACCGTGGTTGACAGGAATTTCAGACGTGTAAGTCCGTTCTAATGGTTAATTGATGAACTAGATACCATATACTAATAACTGACAAATTTAATCGTTGAATAAAGCGCGGGTCGCGGTTTAAATCAAGCCAGTTCGAGCCCTAATTCCTAAGGAATATAGGCTCATCGACTCCGTTGCATTTAATTGGACCAATGTATGAAACACATCCATAAATTCCTCCAAGTTGTCTCCTTAAGAAATAGGGGATATTCAATCAATGCCAGGTTTAAAAGTTTTGGGCGTAAGTTCATCCATTGAGCATGGATTAATACAGTTCTAGGTATTCGATGTAAAAATAATTAGTGGCCGTTCAAATATTGTGGAATTAATGTGACAGAACTTCATTTCAATTCAATTTGCTGATTTTATCATACAGTGGAATAAACACTATTTATGTTTCCTACATCATTGAAAGACATCGTACGTGACCTATCAGATAACCTTTTTTTAAACCCAATACGGAGATATAATAGACCCTCAATGAGCGTGATGCTTGATGATTGTAAAATAACTCGATCAGGTTATATATTTTTATTTCTTTATTAAAGTCTCATCATGGTTTACAATAAATACAGCATAAATAATACATCGTAACTACTATAAGATAGCCATGCCATTCTAATTAGATTTATAAGAGACTATAGTTATAAATCAATAGTTAGGAATATTTTAATAAAGGTCCCATATCAATATCACTTATGGTTTTCGAAAAGTGATGGCCGCAATGTTTCCGGTAGATCCGGTTTTTACCTAGGACCAACTAGACACCAAGAACAACATTCCTGTAAAGTTTCAAGAAGATCCATCAAGTAGTTTCAGAGGAGTGATCGCCACAAGGTTTTGCAGTATAATTCTGTGGAAATAAAGATGGCCTCTGGTGGCCACGTTTGATATAAAATCGAAATAAATTTTGTTTAGGACCAACTACATGTCACGCAAGTCATATTAGTAAGGTTTCAAATCAATACCATTTATGGTTTTTGAAAGTAGTCGCCACAAATTTCTATTTTTTAAACCTATCCTATTTTTAGCTGTGTCAGCCATCTTGAATTTCCGTCCAACCTGATTTTTTACTTAGGACCAACTAGACATCAAGATCAAGATTCCTGTAAAGTGTAATGAAAATTCTTCAAGTAATTTTTTTTTCTATGTGCCCAACCTGATTGTTTAATTAGAACCAACAAGACACCAAGAGCAACATTCCTGTAAAGTGTCATGAACATTCTTAAAGTAGTTTCAGAGGAGTAGTCGCCACAAGTTTTTCCTATATAACTCCATATAAACAAAGATGGCCGCTGGAACCAAATTTGACATCAAATCGAAACGAATTTTGGTTGTGACCAACTACATGTCGTGGGAGTCATTTTGGCAACGGTTTCAAATCAATATTACTTATGGTTTTCGAGAAGTAGTCGCCACAAAACTGTAACTCTATGTAAATAAAGATGGCCGATGGCAGCCATGTTTAACGTCGAATCGAAATGATTTTCGGCATGGACCAACATCATGCCATGTAGATTGTTTTAGAAAAAGTCCCATATCAATATCGATTACAGTTTTCAAGATTTAGTCGTTACAAATTTTTATTTTAAATATCTATTTTAGTCTTCAATTTCCGGTCGAAATTTTGCTAGGATTAACTAGACATCAAGAGCAACACTCCTTTGAAGTTTCATGGAAATCCGTAAAGTAGTTTCAGAGGAGTAGGCGTTACATTGGTTTACTATATAACACTATATAAACAAAGATGTCCGCTGGCAGCCAAGTTTAACGTCGAAACAAAATGATTTTCGACAAGGACGAACATCATGTCATGCTGATCACTTTAGAAAAAAGGCCAATATCAATATCACTTATAGTTTTCATTAAGTAATCGCTACAAACGTTTTTTTAAATCTATTTTTTAGCTGTGGTGGCCATCTTGGCCGACCTGCAATTTGCTAGAATCAATAAGACATCATGGGCAACATATCTGTAAAGTTTCATGAAAAAAGTTTACGGACAGACGGACGACGGACGTCGCACCATGGCATAAGCTCTGCTCATCTTTGATCAACAGAGCTTTTAGTTTCATTCATTATATTTAGACCGTCGAAAATAAAAAATATCAATATTTTTCCACGCCACAAGAACCCACAAACTGAATTATTCCATAAAGGATATAACATAAAGCATATTTAATGAGAAATATGGTTTTAAAAATATCTATAGTTTGCTCATAATTTTAACATGAAAATTGGTAATATTGGTATATATATATATTATAATATAATAATAATAATAATATATATATATATAATATTGGTATATATAATATATATATATATATATATTGACAGAAATATAAATATATATATATATAAATATTGAGAGAAATATAAATAACATGTATTTTTAATTATATTTAGTATTGCCTTTTTTCGACACAAACCTCTGTGTCGTACTAAAACACAGGTTGTTATACAACTTTGAGATCAGCCCCCAACATTTTCTCGTGCTTAGTATTTAGTCCGATGTCCTAGTCGTTATCGTGGTTAGCTGTACATGTCTAATTGACGCATCGTTCACTCATAAATATCCATGAGCTTATTATAACTGTTAGCCAATCAAATCAGAGATTTGACACACATCGACGCAGGTGTCCGCCATTTCCTTCCAATGCAAACAATGGTGTCAGACAGAGTAAAAACGGAAGATCAAACCACATCACCCGCCGAGTAGGTGTTGTCAGTGCTAGGTGACCTGGGTTAATTATTTATTAGGACAGGTCTGAGGTAATCGCCAGACAGCTCTGCCAATCTGTAGCCAGGGAATGTTTTGGCACTTACAAATCTGGGTGCAATTTATCGATAATGCGTATCAACCTAGTCTTTTTTTACAGATTTTTTTTTCCAAAATCAGAAATTCGCGAAATTACGTCCCCTCGAAACTGTCTTTTTGGAAAGAATCGCGAAATTTAATCCCGACGAAATAAAATGATTTCACAGTATGTGGCTTTACCCAACCCTGAACCAGCCAGGCCAAACCCCAAAACTGGAGCCTCGAATACAATAATATAAACGGCTTGACTCAATCCTGAACCAGCCAGACCAAACCCCAAAACTGGAGCGTCGAATTAGAGCAATATAAACGACTTTACCCAACCCTGAACCAGCCAGGCCAAACCCCAAAATTGGAGCGTCGAATTAGAGCAATGTAAGTGGCTTTACCCAACCCTGAACCAGCAGGGCCAAACCCCAAAACTGGAGCCTCGAATTAGAGCAATATAAACGGCTTTACCCAACCCTGAACCAGCCAGGCCAAACCTCAAAACTGGAGGTTCGAATTAGAGCAATATAAACGGCTTTACTCAACCCTGAACCAGCCAGGCCAAACCCCAAAACTGGAGCCTCGAATTAGAGCAATATAAACGGCTTTACCCGACCCTGAACCAGTCAGGTCAAACTCCAAAACGGGAGCCTCGAATAAGAGCAATATAAACGGATTTACGCAACCCTGAACCGGCCAGGCCAAACCCCAAAACTGGAGCCTCGAATTAGAGCAATATAAACGGCTTTACCCAACCCCGAACCAGCCAGGCCAATCCCCAAATTTGGAGCCTTGAATACAGCAATATAAACGGATTTACGCAACCCTGAACCGGCCAGGCCAAACCCCAAAACTGGAGCCTCGAATTAGAGCAATATAAACGGCTTTACCCAACCCTGAACCAGCCAGGTCAAACCCCAAAACTGGAGCATCGAATTAGAGCAATATAAACGGTTTTACCCCAACCCTGAACTAGTCAGGTCAAACTCCAAAACGGGAGCCTCGAATTAGAGCAATATAAGTGGCTTTACTCAACCCTGAACCAGCCAGGACAAACCCAAAAACTGGAGCATCGAATTAGAGCAATATAAACGGCTTTACCCAACCCCTGAACCAGCCAGGCCAAACCCCAAAACTGGAGCATCGAATTAGAGCAATATAAACGGCTTTACCCAACCCTGAACCAGCTTTATCCAACCACGAACCAGCCATGCCAAACCCCAAAATTGGAGCGTCGAATTAGAGCAATGTAAGTGGCTTTACCCAACCCTGAACCAGCAGGGCCAAACCCCAAAACTAGAGCCTCGAATTAGAGCAATATAAACGGCTTTACCCAACCCTGAACCAGCCAGGCCAAACCTCAAAACTGTAGGTTCGAATTAGAGCAATATAAACGGCTTTACTCAACCCTGAACCAGCCAGGCCAAACCCCAAAACTGGAGCCTCGAATTAAAGCAATATAAACGGCTTTACCCAACCCTGAACCAGTCAGGTCAAACTCCAAAACGGGAGCCTCGAATAAGAGCAATATAAGTGGCTTCACACAACCCTGAACCAGCCAGGCCAAACCCCAAAACTGGAGCCTCGAATACAGCAATATAAACGGCTTTACCCAACCCCGAACCAGCCAGGCCAAACCCCAAATCTGGAGCCTTGAATACAGCAATATAAACGGATTTACGCAACCCTGAACCGGCCAGGCCAAACCCCAAAACTGGAGCCTCGAATTAGAGCAATATAAACGGCTTTACCCAACCTGAACCAGCCAGGTGAAACCCCAAAACTGGAGCCTCGAATTAGAGCAATATAAACGGCTTTACCCAACCCTGAACCAGTCAGGTCAAACTCCAAAACGGGAGCCTCGAATTAGAGCAATATAAGTGGCTTTACTCAACCCTGAACCAGCCAGGACAAACCCCAAAACTGGAGCATCGAATTAGAGCAATATAAACGGCTTTACACAACCCTGAACCAGCCAGGCCAAACCCCAAAACTGGAGCGTCGAATTAGAGCAATATAAACGGCTTTACCCAACCCTGAACCAGCTTTATCCAACCACGAACCAGCCATGCCAAACCCCAAAACTGGAGCCTCGAATTAGAGCAATATAAACGGCTTTATCCAACCCTGAACCAGCCAGGCCAAACCCCAAAACTGGAGCGTCGAATTAGAGCAATATCAACGGATTTACGCAACCCAGAACCAGCCAGGCCAACTCCAAAACTGGAGCGTCGAATTAGAGCAATATAAAAGGATTTACGCAACCCTGAACCAGCCAGGCCAAACTCCAAAACTGAAGCTCGAATTAGAGCAATATAAACGGCTTTACCAATCCCTGAACCAGCCAGGCCGAACCCCAAACCTGGAGCGTCGAATTAGAGCAGCCAACCAGGTCAAACCCCAAAAATTGGAGCGTCGAATTAGAGCAATATAAACGGCTTTACCCAACCACTGAAACAGTCAGGGCCAAACCCCAAACCTGGAGCGTCGAATAGAGCAATATAAGTGACTTTACCCAACCCTGAACCAGCCAGTCCAAACCCCAAAGCTGGAGCATTGAATTAGAGTTATTTTGTCAACTCATCATAAACAATCATGGGTATTATTATATGAAGAAGAAGAAAAAATTGTATTGACTAAATAGTTTTTCATCATAAAAAATACACATTTACAAAAAAAATTAAACGCATTGACAAGATTAGTACAATTTCACCTATTTATAGAATATTGTGGGAAAAAATACAGATAACACGAACGAACAAATCAAAAACAAAACACACATGTATATATGGAACAAATTTAATACGGTAAAATAGAACGACTTTTATATAGTGAGGATGAACGAGCTTATACGTTACTTATCATGGTACGTCTTAAAGAGAATGCTTCTGAAATGTATTTGTTAAAATTAATAACTTCTTTTTTATTTGATGACTGAAGGAGAGCAATAAATTTAAACATGCTTGGCCTTTGAATGTAATATCGTTTGATATATTTGCTTCTGATTGTATTATAAGCAGGGCATATTAAGGTAAAATGGAACTCGTCCTCAATATCGTTAGTGTAACATATTGTCAAACATGACCCCTGGGTCACCATTTTACCAAATTTGGTAGAAGACTAAATGCTTGTACTAGATGCAAAATATTAGACGTCTAGCTTGTAGTTCCAGAAAAGGTTTCTTTTTAAAAGATTGTCATATATAACTCTATGTAAATATGTGGCCCCTGGGGTGAGGCCAAATATTACCCCAGGGTCACCATTTTAATTTTTAAAAATTGCAGCAGGCCATAACCTTATGCCATATGCAAAATATTAGACCTCTAGCACTGAAGATTTCAGAGAAAAGAAAATGATATATTTTTTTAAAGAAACCTGACTTTTATTTAAAAGGGGGAGATAACACCAATAAAAGGAAACAGCTACCCTGTTGGCAATTGCTGGGTGTGAATCGATGTTATAGAATTCAATTTGCGAAATTAATTCAAACTTCTTTAGCAAGGGTTTCGTTATCTAAAACCACGTAGATCTTTCTGAAAGTTCTATCGACGCAACGGAACCCTGTAGGAGAATGCTGTCGTGGATTTTTCTTTCTCTACAATGTACTCCATAACATGGTACCAGTAAGAACAGAATCAAACGGGGTTTTTTTTATTTATAAATGCGCTATAAAGTAATTTATGTCGTTTAGAATTTTGTTTATAATGCTATGTAAAATAAATATTGCATCTGTTGTTGCCCTTCTCATTCTAAACCCGAATTGGCATCGGATATGATATATTATACTTTCGCACTATTTGTCAATCCCTTCAATGGTTTATTCATACAATTAATTAATGTAATTCTCCTGTAATTGTTAACAGAGTTAATATCGCCTTTTTATGTAACGGAATCATGAAACCCTTAGACCAGCTTTTTGGAAAGCAACCTGTTTGGAAAATAATATTAAAAATATCAGTTATATGACCCAACAATACATCACAGGTAGCAATGAAATATTCATTAGGTAAAAATACACATGGTACCGTTTTATTTTTTATTTTTACGCTTGTATTGTCAAATTCTGCCATTGCAACAAAATAAATCAACAACATGTTGTATGCAGTTTGTGTTTCCACGGCGTGCATTTTGATAAAGAACTAGTAATGTTTATTGGATAATCTAACTATTGCCAGTAAATGTACAATCATTATGATAGAAAATGTGAGATCAGCGTGTTCTTCTGTCCCAAACGGTTAGCCCAGGCAAACATGTTAAATAATTAAAATCTATACTATAATGGGACAAGAAACGGTCGACATGATTAATAGAAAAACGTGATAAAGAGAATCAAAACATAGCGCTTGTATGAATCAATTTGATATATGATCTAAACTCCACCACTAAAATCGATTATATATAGCCTAATATGTGCAAAAACTGACGTAAAACACCATTCAGCCAAACCAACTGCACCAAGGACAGGGCGTGACATTTAACTAGGTCCATAATTTGCGCAAGGAAGTTAAGATATGTGTACTGTAAAACGTTAACTCACGCACTCATTCATTCACTCACTCACTCACCATCTCACTCACTCACTCACTCACGAACTCATTCACTCACTCACTCACTCACTCACTTATTCATTCATGCATTCAGTTACATTTATTGATTGATTTCTCGATTGACTGATTGCTCGATTGACTGATTCATTCATTCATTCATTCATTCATTCATTCATTCATTCATTCATTCATTCATTCATTCATTCATTCATTCATTCATTCATTCATTCATTCATTCATTCATTCATTCATTCATTCATTCTTTCATTCATTCATTCATTCATTTTTAATTATTCATGTATTCATAATTATTCATAATTATTCATTTATTCATAATTATTCATTCATTCGTTAATAATTATTTATCTATTTATTCCTTCATTCAATCCTTCCTTCAATCCTTCTTTCAATACTCCCTCCCTCCCCTTCCTTCCTTCCTTCCTTCCTTCCTTCCTTCCTTCCTTCCTTCTTTCCTTCCGTCCTTCCTTCCTTCCTTCCTTCCTTCCTTCCTCCCTCCCTTCTTTCCTTCCGTCCTTCCTTCCTTCCTTCCTTTATTCCTTCCTTCCTTTCTTCTTTCATTCATTCATTCATTCAAGTGTATCTCATACATTCACATTTATTCATAATTATTCATTAATACATTTAAAATTATTTTCCTTTATTCAGTAATACTTATTTATTGATTTATTCATTCATTCATTCATATTCGTTCATTCATCCATTCATTCATGTTTTCGTTCATTCTTCAGGCATTCAGTCATGCAGTCATATTCGTTCGCTCGTTCGTTCGTTCGTTCGTTCGTTAGTTCGTTCATTCATTCAACAAAAATAATGTTAGAAAATAACATACAAAATATATACAAACTAGTTCAACAGGATAAAGGCTAAACTAGGTGACCTTTAACATATCATCCCAAAGTCATACCATCTATTAATAACATACTCCTCAATACCACCTATCAATAACATACTCCTCAATACCATCTATTAATAACATACTCCTCAATACCACCTATCAATAACATACTCCTCAATACCACCTATTAATAACATACTCCTCAATACCATCTATTAATAACATACTCATCAATACCACCTATCAATAACATACTCCTCAATACCACCTATTAATAACATACTCATCAATACCACCTATTAATAACATACTCCTCAATACCACCTATTAATAACATACTCCTCAATACTACCTATTAATAACATACTCCTCAATACCACCTATTAATAACATACTTCTCAATACCACCTATTAATAACATACTCCTCAATACCACCTATCAATAACATACTCATCAATACCACCTATTAATAACATACTCCTCAATACCACCTATCAATAACATACTCCTCAATACCACCTATCAATAACATACTCCTCAATACCATCTATTAATAGCATACTCCTCAATACCATCTATTAATAACATACTCCTCAATACCATCTATCAATAACATACTCCTCAATACCACCTATCAATAACATACTCATCAATACCACCTATTAATAACATACTCCTCAATACCACCTATTAATAACACACTCCTCAATACCACCTATCAATAACATACTCATCAATTCCACCTATCAATAACATACTCATCAATACCATCTATCAATAACATACTCCTCAATACCATCAATCAATAACATACTCCTCAATACCATCTATCAATAACATACTCCTCAATACCATCTATCAATGACATACTCCTCAATACCATCAATCAATAACGTACTCCTCAATACAACCTATCAATAACATACTCATCAATACCACCTATCAATGACATACTCCTCAATATCATATATCAATAACATACTCCTCAATACCATCTATCAATAACATACTCCTCAATATCATCTATCAATGACATACTCCTCAATATCATATATCAATAACATACTCATCAATACCACCTATCAATGACATACTCCTCAATATCATATATCAATAACATACTCATCAATACCATCTATCAATAACATACTCCTCAATATCATCTATTAATAACATACTCCTCAATACCATCTATCAATAACATACTCCTCAATACCACCTATCAATGACATACTCCTCAATACCACATATCAATAACATACTCCTCAATACCATCTATCAATAACATACTCCTCAATACCACCTATCAATAACATACTCCTCAATACCATCTATCAATAACATACTCCTCAATACCACCTATCAATGACATACACTCTTCAATACCATCTATCAATAACGTACTCATCAATACCACTTATCAATGACATACTCCTCAATACCACCTATCAATGACATACTCCTCAATACCAACTATCAATAACATACTCCTCAGTACTACCTATTAATAACATACTCCTCGATATCATCTAATAATAACATACTCCTCGATACCATCTATCAATAACAAACTCCTCAATACCATATATCAATAACATACTCCTCACATACTCGTCAATACCACCAATCAATGACATACTCCTCAATACCACCTATCAATGACAAACCTCATCAATACCACTTATCAATGACATACTCCTCAATACCACCTATCAATGACATACTCCACAATAACACCTATCAATAACATACTCCTCAATACCACCTATCAATAACATACTCCTCAATACCACCTATCAATAACATACTCCTCAATACCACCTATCAATAACATACTCCTCAATACCACCTATTAATAACATACTCCTCAATACCACCTATCAATGACATACTCCTCAATTCCGCCTATAAATGACATACTCCTCAATACCACCTATCAATAACATACTCCTCAATACCACCTATTTATAACATACTCCTCAATACCACCTATCAATGACATACTCCTGAATTCCGCCTATAAATGACATACTCCTCAATACCACCTATCAATAACATACTCCTCAATACCACCTATCAATAACATACTCCTCAATACCACCTATCAATAACATACTCCTCAATACCATCTATCAATGACATACTCCTCAATACCATCAATCAATAACATACTCCTCAATACCACCTATCAATAACATACTCCTCAATACCACCTATCATTAACATACTCCTCAATACCGCCTATTAGTAACATACTCCTCAATAACATCAACCAATAACACACTCCTCAATATCACCTATCAATAACGCACTCCTCAATACCAACTATTAATAACATACTCCTCAATACCACCTATTAATAACATACTCCTCAATACCGCCTATTAATAACATACTCCTCAATACCATCTATCAATAACATACTCATCAATACCACCTATTAATAACATACTCCTCAATACCACCTATTAATAACATACTCCTCAATACCATCTATTAATAACATACTCCTCAATACCACCTATTAATAACATACTCATCAATACCATCTATTAATAACATACTCCTCAATACCACCTATCAATAACATACTCATCAATACCACCTATTAATAACATACTCCTCAATACCACCTATCAATAACATACTCTCAATACCATCTATCAATAACATACTCTCAATACCACCTATCAATGACAAACCTCATCAATACCACTTATCAATGACATACTCCTCAATACCACCTATCAATGACATACTCCACAATACCACCTATCAATAACATACTCCTCAATACCACCTATCAATAACATACTCCTCAATACCACCTATCAATGACATACTCCTCAATACCACCTATCAATGACATACTCCTCAATACCACCTATCAATGACATACTCCTCAATACCACCTATCAATAACATACTCCTCAATACCACCTATTTATAACATACTCCTCAATATCACCTATCAATGACATACTCCTGAATTCCGCCTATAAATGACATACTCCTCAATACCACCTATCAATAACATACTCCTCAATACCACCTATCAATAACATACTCCTCAATACCACCTGTCAATAACATACTCCTCAATACCATCTATCAATGACATACTCCTCAATACCATCAATCAATAACATACTCCTCAATACCACCTATCAATAACATACTCCTCAATACCACCTATCATTAACATACTCCTCAATACCGCCTATTAGTAACATACTCCTCAATAACATCAACCAATAACACACTCCTCAATATCACCTATCAATAACGCACTCCTCAATACCAACTATTAATAACATACTCCTCAATACCACCTATTAATAACATACTCCTCAATACCGCCTATTAATAACATACTCCTCAATACCATCTATCAATAACATACTCATCAATACCACCTATTAATAACATACTCCTCAATACCACCTATTAATAACATACTCCTCAATACCATCTATTAATAACATACTCCTCAATACCACCTATTAATAACATACTCATTAATACCATCTATTAATAACATACTCCTCAATACCACCTATCAATAACATACTCATCAATACCACCTATTAATAACATACTCCTCAATACAACCTATCAATAACATACTCTCAATACCATCTATCAATAACATACTCTCAATACCACCTATCAATAAGATACTCCTCAATACCACCTATTAATAACATACTCCTCAATACCACCTATCAATGACATACTCCTCAATACCACCTATTAATAACATACTCCTCAATACCACCTATTAATAACATATTCCTCAATACCATCTATTAATAACATACTCATCAATACCACCTATCAATAACATACTCATCAATACCACCTATTAATAACATACTCCTCAATACCACCTATCAATAACATACTCTCAATACCACCTATCAATAACATGCTCCTCAATACCACCTATTAATAACACACTCCTCAATACCACCTATTAATAACACACTCCTCAATACCACCTATTAATAACACACTCCTCAATACCACCTATCAATAACATACTCATCAATACCACCTATTAATAACATACTCCTCAATACCACCTATCAATAACATACTCTCAATACCATCTATCAATAACATACTCTCAATACCACCTATCAATAACATACTCCTCAATACCACCTATCAATAACATACTCCTCAATACCACCTATCAATAACATACTCCTCAATACCACCTATTAATAACATACTCCTCAATACCACCTATCAATGACATACTCCTCAATTCCGCCTATAAATGACATACTCCTCAATACCACCTATCAATAACATACTCCTCAATACCACCTATTTATAACATACTCCTCAATACCACCTATCAATGACATACTCCTCAATTCCGCCTATAAATGACATACTCCTCAATACCACCTATCAATAACATACTCCTCAATACCACCTATCAATAACATACTCCTCAATACCATCTATCAATGACATACTCCTCAATACCATCAATCAATGACATACTCCTCAATACCACCTATCAATAACATACTCCTCAATACCACCTATCATTAACATACTCCTCAATACCGCCTATTAGTAACATACTCCTCAATAACATCAACCAATAACACACTCCTCAATATCACCTATCAATAACGCACTCCTCAATACCAACTATTAATAACATACTCCTCAATACCACCTATTAATAACATACTCCTCAATACCGCCTATTAATAACATACTCCTCAATACCATCTATCAATAACATACTCATCAATACCACCTATTAATAACATACTCCTCAATACCACCTATTAATAACATACTCCTCAATACCATCTATTAATAACATACTCCTCAATACCACCTATTAATAACATACTCATCAATACCATCAATCAATAACATACTCCTCAATACCACCTATCAATAACATACTCATCAATACCACCTATTAATAACATACTCCTCAATACCACCTATCAATAACATACTCTCAATACCATCTATCAATAACATACTCTCAATACCACCTATCAATAACATACTCCTCAATACCACCTATTAATAACATACTCCTCAATACCACCTATCAATGACATACTCCTCAATACCACCTATTAATAACATACTCCTCAATACCACCTATTAATAACATACTCCTCAATACCACCTATTAATAACATATTCCTCAATACCATCTATTAATAACATACTCATCAATACCATCTATTAATAACATACTCCTCAATACCACCTATCAATAACATACTCATCAATACCACCTATTAATAACATACTCCTCAATACCACCTATCAATAACATACTCTCAATACCATCTATCAATAACATACTCTCAATACCACCTATCAATAACATACTCCTCAATACCACCTATTAATAACATACTCCTCAATACCACCTATTAATAACACACTCCTCAATACCACCTATTAATAACACACTCCTCAATACCACCTATCAATAACATACTCATCAATACCACCTATTAATAACATACTCCTCAATACCACCTATCAATAACATACTCTCAATACCATCTATCAATAACATACTCTCAATACCACCTATCAATAACATACTCCTCAATACCACCTATTAATAACATACTCCTCAATACCACCTATTAATAACACACTCCTCAATACCACCTATTAATAACATACTCCTCAATACCACCTATTAATAACATACTCATCAATACCACCTATTAATAACATACTTCTCAATACCACCTATTAATAACATACTCCTCAATACCACCTATTAATAACATATTCCTCAATACCATCTATCAATAACATACTCCTCAATACCACCTATTAATAACATACTCCTCAATACCATCTATTAATAACATACTCCTCAATACCATCTATCAATAACATACTCCTCAATGCCATCTATTAATAACATACTCCTCAATACCATCTATTAATAACATATTCCTCAATACCATCTATCAATAACATACTCCTCAATACCACCTATTAATAACATACTCCTCAATACCATCTATCAATAACATACTCCTCAATACCATCTATCAATAACATACTCCTCAATACCACCTATTAATAACATACTCCTCAATACCATCTATCAATAACATCTGGCGCAAATATATTGTGCATAAATTAATGAAAAAAAATGCTGAAACATCTCTCACAAATGAGAAAACAACGAATTCAAAATTGCGTTTTTTTCCCGCTGAAATATGGTTGTGGACTTCAGCGACAACATTTTGTGTGGACTTTAGCGGAAGATTTTGTGTACTTTGTGGACTTCGTTTTGTTGTGGACTTTAGCGGAAATGTGTCTGGACTATAGCTGAGTTGTGGACTTTAGCGGAAATGTATGTGGACATTAGAGGAGCTGTGGTCTAGATGAGTTGTGGCCACAGGCAACATGCTAAGCTAACGGTGCTGAAGGCACTACTGTCCATCAGTCCAAAAAAAACAATATCTATTGAAGTATTCAAAAGAAAGAAAAAAACATAATTATAAATAAAACGGGCCTGTTGTTATATATTTGAAAAAGTTCGCAGTACGTTATTCGAATTGCGAACTAGTCGTATAGCCGTTTATAAATCAACGATGCGTATATTTCAAAAGTTAATACATGCATATATACATATACATACACCGGAAATATATGTAATTAAGTAATCAATATAAGTTGATCAGTTCATTTTTAATTGGAACGCACAATCTAAATAAATATTCTGAGTAAACGAATTTACGAAGATTTAGATATTAAATAATAATAATAATAAAGATCGAACGTTAAAAATGTAAATTAATAAATAAAATAAAATGTAACGATGTAAAATCGTTAGATGTTGTTTATGCTGGTCACTTACTTTACTTCTCTCGAAATTGTTCCTTCTTGTAGTCAATTACTGTAACGTTTACATTACCAACTTCCCATAAACAACTCATATGAACACTCAGTTTTCATCAGAATATATAACACAATCTCTAAAGAATATTTGGAAAGAAAAATATCGAATTTACCTCCAGGTGTTACACCAATCGTATTCCAATGCTGTACTTCACTCTGCGTAATCAACTAATCTTTATGTCAATGCATTTTTAATGACGAGCAACATCAAGCAAAGCTGGATACAGTTAATCATCACCATCAATACAACTGCCTTGATGTGGTATTCTGTTGGCTTAGTTCGTGTTTGATTAATGATGGCACATTTTAGGCTATGTATGTTGGTCGATTTGTAGTGGTGGGGGCAGACAAAGCACTTATTCCTGGGTAGGTACTGTATACCTCCCGCCATCCATAATAATTCGACACTTTCTCAATTACAAGGCGAGCTCCCAGATGTATTCGAAACCGCAGCGGTGAATATCTTCACTTGAACACAACAGTGCTATATAAATAACGCTAGAAAAAGGCTAAAAAATACCCAGTTGTTGGCTTAGTCATTACGTTTTGTAAGAATCCCTTATAAGAAATATAATTACCTTATCGCACTGCGAATGCAATTCAGAAGTAATCGATAGATTAAAACATCTTGTTTACAGCATATGTAGGTTATTAGAAAATCTGTTAACGCTACGCTTAAACGAATACTAACTCATGAATATGAATAGGAGTTTCAGTTCGACGAACGGCCAAAAGTCGGTGTATAAGCCAGAAATCGATGCGAAAAATATCATATCTTTTCTAACCTTCGTACAGGTAACATCAATAATATACGGCTTCCGAAAACATTTAAAAAACAGATTGAACACACGACCTTCCGCTCTACTAGTTTTGTATTTTCCATAGGGGTCACATAAACATGAGGAGAAAAAAAACGACCTAGCTAACCTATCTATTTTATTGCTTAAATTACGGGTTTTGGCTACTGAAGATATTAAACCAACAACAAGGTCTGCTGCCCAGTTTTGAAGCTCAGATGTTGGAAAGGCTGTACAGTAACCCTATGGGGAAATTAATTTTGGCGTGCGACATGAATGCTCACACCTTCGTTGTTGTCGTCTCTAGTTCCACCTTCAGTAGGACACGCGTCACGATTCCTTCATCACCAGATAATAAGTGCTCGAACTAAGCTTATATTACTAGAAATTCATTTTGACCGTCCTACTGTTCGCGAATGAAACCTTTTACGTCAATGGAATTCATATATTTATTAAAATGGTATTTGAATCGCAATATTACTATGACATTTTCAGACCATTAAAAGTCAGTTAAATTCCCATTAAAAGCCCATAAATACATTACTTATCCATTTATTTGTACATTCATGGGTTCATTATTCGACTGATAGCATTAATAGTTATATGCACATTTGTAAGAGCTTTATAGAGAAGAGAGATGGCTTCTTCTTCTTCTTCTTCTTCTTCTTCTTCTTCTTCTTCTTCTTCTTCTTCTTCTTCTTCTTCTTCTTCTTCCTCCAGAAGAAGAAGAAGGAGGAGGAGGAGGAAGAAGAAGAAGAAGAAGAAGAAGAAGAAGAAGAAGAAGAAGAAGAAGAAGAAGAAGAAGAAGAAGAAGAAGAAGAAGAAGCCATCCTCCATAAACCTTACAAATGTGCATATAACAATATTGCAATCAGTCGAAGAAGACCCTTGAGCAAATAAATGAAATACATAAGCATTAAACTTTTTTTTCTCGATCTTTGTGGACAGTGAGAAAATGTGTACTTAAATCTAAAATACATCACTCATATCATAAGGTAAATAATAAGATTAAATGTTAATCAAGCAAACAAAAATACCATTCTTCGTTGATTTTAATTAGTAAGGTATTATTGACTTACATGAGTCAAATATTTTCTAGATACCTGTCTATCGATCATACTTTTCCCTGCGAAATCGAAACAAGGGGAAAGATATAATTCAAAACGGATATATTTAAGTCAAAATGTAATGGGCGCCTCTTTATCTACATATCTTTTCCCTTGCAAAACGCAACGCAGGGAAATATATTACTTGAAAACATATACTTTATGTTTGGCGCCATATAGTCAACCACATGGATGTAGGCGCATATAGTTGTATTTAAACTACAGTTTTACTAAATGGTAAGTGTATACACAGTACCGTGAAACAAAAAAAACATATGTACATACCATAACAATAGATTATAAGATGTTTGTAAGATTTTGCTTGTAGAATGCAAATGTTCTACGCTTTAAACTTAACAAATGGTGATACAAACATTACCATAAAAATAGATAGTAAGATTTGCGTAGTACGTAACTTATTTTGTCAATAATGTATCATTCCTTAACTTAAAACTTGTATAAATATATTCAGCGATATTTTTAATATCCCGTTTGTTTGTAGATAGCAAAAGTTCTACCACTTTAAGCATACTTTTCCTTCTATAGTAATATGGTCTGATTAGTGCAACGCGCAAATCGTTATATAATGAACATTCGAATATAAAATGAAACTCGTCTTCAACACAGTTGCAAAGTTTACACTTTCGGCTTTCTCTAGGAGTAATATGTGGTTTTGACCATCGACCTGCTTCTAATTCTAATCGGTGAGAAGATACGCGTAATTTGGAAATAGCAATTTCTTAATGTTAACGATATCCAAATATGATGAAAACGCTTTATAGAATGAAGCTCTACTGGGCTCATTTAGTCTAGTGTTCCAATTTTGTACAAAATTATCTGACAAACTTTGCTTTAAAACAGTTCTTTATTTCCCACACCTTGCATTAACCACACCTCAAAAAGCCTAACTTTGCTAACGCTGTTTTAATTAAGGAGGCCCAATTTTTGGTGTTTGGTCTATCGTTTATGTCATTTAACATCATTGTATACACACAGTTAATATACTTTCTTTCGTCAGTATCAGTAACTTTTAACCAATATTTGATAACGATATACAGTCTACGTGTCGCGTAATTTATTCTACCCAAGTCCCCATACATAAAATCATTCTGCTTTGACGTTTTTACTCCCAATAATTGTTTACAGAACTGCATATGTACTCGTTCAATCTGATTAGCTTGACAGAAACCCCACACTTCGCTACCGTAATTAAGTATAGGTGTTACCAGCTTATCAAATAGGCATAAGTAATGTCTCGGTGTTATATTAGTAAAACTGTATAAATATTTATTTAACATAAAAACTGCTTTCTGTGCTTGTCCTGATAGGGTTGTTTGACAATTTGAGAAAGATCCGCTAGCAGTAAAAACAATACCCATAATAATTTAATAACTATCTCTATAAGTTTACCGTCGTAGTGAAAGGCTAAATCTCTTGGTAGAATACCTCCTTTTCTAAATATCATTATTTTTGTTTTATCCGTGTTTACGTGAAGTTTCCACCTGTCACAGTATTCATGCAAAAATATTAGTAATTTAATTTTTAAATCTTCCACTGAATTTTCAAATAAAATAATGTCATCAGCGTATAGAAGTATGAATAATTTAAGCATTCCGATATCAATGCTTTCTGCACCTTTTAAGTAGTATTCGTTTTCTTAGGGTCATTCAAGTACATAGCAAACAAAAACGGGGATAAACACTCTCCTTGACGTACCCCACAGTGTGCACTCAAAACTTTCACTGAGGGTATTATTCAATTTAACCTTTGTCTTAACGTGCTCGTACATAGATGTAATTACATTCAATATTTTACCCCTTACCCCCATTTTGAACCTTACCCCCAACTTGTACCATAGTATGTCCCGTACCACATAATCAAACGCCTTGTAAAGTCAACAAACGCGCAGTATAATTTGGCCCTATTGTTTAGCATATGGTTAATGATTCCATGCAGAACAAATATATTATCGGCTGTACTCATGTGTGCCCTAAAACCAGCTTGTGCTTTAATATATACATAATACTTTTCCGCCCAAGATGTCAATCTGTTGTTTACAATTCTAGTAAATAGTTTACCTAATATACTAAGAAGTGTAATGCCTCTAAAAATTGTTTACTTCATCTAGTTTTCCTTTCTTGTGTAACGGAACAATATAACCTTCACTCCATGAGTCAGGAAAATAACCAATATTTAATATTTAATAAACAACCTATATAGGTATGACAATAGTTCATCTATGCCATGTATGAAAAATTCGTTAAGTAACATGTCCCCCGCTTCGCCCCTGATTTAATTACGATACTGCTTTTCGTATTTCTACACTCAGTTCATCAAACATAATTTGTGTTTCAGAATTAAGAAACCGTTCATTGAAATAAAGTATATCTTCATCTGCTTGAAAAACTTGGTCGGACGGATTATTAATAGCTTTAAATTAACTCGCAAAGTTGCCAGCGGACAAATCCTTGGGTTTCTTTTGACATTTGAATCTTTAAGTAGTTTCCAGTATTCTTTTGCGTTTATTTATTTTAGCATTGACTAATCGAGAACTTTTTATTCTATCTTGTTCATAGTGATAATTTCTTAACACTTTTTTATATTCCGAACGCGATCAAATCATATTATGTTTATTCTCATCGCATTTATTTTGTCAAAACAAATTAAGGTATCAATAAAATTCTTTTCGCTTATCTTGACAATTTTCATTGAAACGCGAATCATCTATTTTCCTTGACCTTAATGGTAATTAATTTATTGCCATTCACTTAAATGAGCATATTATCATAACACACTCATGTACACATATTCACCACCATAGAATACTCATGTACACATACTTACAATCACAGAACACGTACGTACACACATTTACAATCATACAACACTGATGTACATCGTCATAACACACTCATGTACACACATATACCGTCATAAAACACTGATGTACATCGTCATAACACACTGATGTACACACATATACCGTCATAAAACACGCATGTGCATATATCACCCGTATACACATACTAATCGTCATAAAACGCTCATGTACACATATTTATCATCATATTTAACGGTCACGTACGTATATCTTACACCATAAAACACTCATACTCGTGCTCGTGTACTCATATTCGATGTCATTAAACACCCATTTACACATATATACAATGACATAATACTCGTGTACATATATTTACTATCATAAAACACAAGTGTACACATATTTATCATCATAAAACATCCATTTACACATATTTACTATCATAAAACACACGTTTACACATATTAACTATCATAAAACACCCATTTACACATATTTACTATCATAAAACACACGTTTACACATATTTACTGTCATAAAACACACATTTACACATATTTACTATCATAAAACACACGTTTACACATATTTACTATCATAAAACACAAGTGTACACATATTCATCATCATAAAATACCCATTACCACATATTTACAATCATAAAACACCAATGTACACATATCTTCCATTACAGAACATTTATGTGCACATATTTGCCACCATAGAACACGTATGCACATATATTTACTATCATAACATATTCATGTACACATATATACCGTCACAGAACGCCCATATACACATACGTGGCAACTTAGAAAACTCATATACACATACATACAATCACAAAACACCCATGTATACATATTTGCAATCATAGGCCATATTCATGTTCAGATATTTACAATCATAGAACATTCAGGTACGCATATTTACCATGTTTACATATTTCTGAATGTCTCGCTTGTACTTCTTTGGTGGACATAGAAAGCCCCGTAGATGCCCTTGCAAATAACGCAATAGGCAGAAATCTGACGATGTGGCCCGGTTCGCTACAGCGTGCAAATACGGCAGTTTCCTTGTACCTTTCTCGAATATGCCCAACATATTGGCAAGTGGCCATGGAACACCGGGTAGGGTTCGGAATAAAAGGATCGACTGGTAGAATAATACATCAAGTCTTGATAGTCTTAGGAAGATTTGGTGTGCTCAAAGTAAGCAGGAATGTACTTGTAGGGGTAAGTAAGACACCCCGCTTTGTACTCAACGTATTATTTCAGACACACCTTGTGATTTGAGATTAAATAGTCATTTCCTTAAAGGTGTTGTTCTCCAGTTCCCTAAAGCGTACCACATCCTTTTATATGTTGAGATATGAGATATCACTTCAGCAGAAATGTTAACAAAATATCTGATTTTCAGAAGACTGTCCAAGTGGGATTTTCTCCCACACTCGACAAGAAGTTTTTATTTTTTACTTTTCCTCACACTCCTCGGCTCACTGGCAATATCGAGTAAGCCTTAGTGATGTGTAATATGCCGAGATTCATCCAAAGAGTTAATATGGAGAAATCGCGGCCTTGGCGGGCGGTCAGATTGGCCCGATCTAATCAATCGGGTGTTCACGCTAGCTGCAAGGGATCATCGCTTAATACTTAAACCATTTCGTTTCACACTTACTCATTCAATAACATATATTCTATTATTCTATATATAACATCATGTAAACAAGATCCTTGGCGGTGCAATGGATAATCAAGTATGGCTAAGCTGGCTATACTCATGCCAAGTAAGCAACCTAAGAGCGACTCTATGACTTTTTAGTTTAGGCGGTGGACTCTTATGACAACGTGTTCCTAAATCCTTTAAGGCGGGAACCGTTTGATGAATGTCCTTCACTCCCTTTTGTCGTGCCCTTAACGGTTTTCCCCTTGATGCTCTGACTTCAGACATCGAGTGCGTATGAGATTAGCTTCTTAGGTTTAACTTAGTTTATATGTATATTATATATATATATATATATACATGAACATTCCTGTGTTATTTTTTTCTTATAACACCTATCCACGCTTTCTCAAATGTAAGGGGTTAACTCGGCGGGGATCAATTTCCCATTATGGAACTAAAACACGCAAACTACATCTACTCCTTCTACTTCCTCTTCTTTTCAAGACATAAACTTTTTAAAAACGACTCCGAATCTGACTCGGACAATCACATAAGTTGGCCTAAATGAACGGTCAATTAAAAACGACATAATAATCTGGTTAGAACATGTTTATTTCATTTGTAAAAACAAATAAATATTTAATAATAATGCAAAAACAACACCTTATTAATATACAGTTTAGCAATGCCACAGACATAGTGAATGAAACAATTTCTAAGCTTTATCGCATGATAAGTATGAACGTGTAACAAAAATGTTATGTCTCGACAGATACACAGTTCTTTTCATGACAATCACAGACCTAATAACAATTAATATGTCTGTATGACAACTGATCATTTATACAGGCATATTAACAGTCCAAAGAAAATATCCCATTTTGTGAAACAAACTGCTGGAAATAAAGCGTTTATTTTACAATGAAGCAACATTTGTTATACACATAACGCCTTTTTTATTCGACGTATGACTCATTGGGTAAAATTCCCCAGATGTGCAAGTCACCCGTCACCATGGTCAATGTATCTTTCTTTACTACACCGCTCTCATGTTGTTTGTCAATGTCCACGCCAAAATTAATGTCAGTACAACCATCATGCGACCACGAAAAAACTCGACCGAAAACATCAATGAGCAATCACTGACTTATCCTGCGTAGTTTGACAAATGAAATCTCGCATAATTATATGCTTTATTGACAAAAGAAGCATGAGTGACGTAATCAGCTTCCACGATGCTCGGCATCAATTGCAAGTGGTGTAGAAATGTAAGAGCTACAAAAAAACGTTAAACAATGTAGTGTTGTTTTATTATCAATGTTAATTCTAGGGGCATTAAACTGTCTATAAGGTCAGCATTATGTCTTGGTCGAAAATTACATTACTCTTGTAAGTTGCTAATGTAATCGGAAAACATTAGTGTTTTGGATTAAATTTAACTCGTCTAAATATAGTCTGTCGCTGTTGGTGTCATTCTGAAGTTTAACATGCGCTCTAATGACACCTTAATGACCGATTATTGGAAACACGTAAATAAATAATAATCAGGCATTTAAATACATTACAAATATCAAAAGTAGAAGAAGAAAAAATGTCCCTGTTGACTGTGTGAAATCTAATTTGATCATAAAAAGTAATGAACATGTATCACTGACATCACACTGTTCGCGTTACTTTCGTGCCGATGTAGTGGAATTCGGCCATAAAGAGACATTTAGTGTTTGAACATTATCACTCGGCTTGTCATTTAATACAGGAGTAATTACACCAGGTTCTGACACACGCTGCAGACACGTAGAAATACACCGAACCCAAAATAATCGCCAATACTTACATATTCGCCCATCTCTTATTTCCGTGACAATATCAAAACATCAGCCTATTTTTAACTGGCGACAAACATATGACCGAACTGTTAATTAAACGGACACGCGGCAATCTTGAAGTTGTTATCAATCATTAAAATTAGCGTCTCGGTTTATTAATGCACTATCGTTTTCACTTTAATTCTGCTTGCATATAATTAAATGCAATGTTGAGTTTCATTTTGTTCTTCTTATTCTACCATAGGTTTAAATATATTATTAGTGCAAAATAAACACCAGTTAGTAATGATCAGTAATATTCAAAAACAATATGTGCGTTAATAATTAAGATCAATGGTTGAAGTTATGTGACAAACTAACTGGACTTGAATGTTTAAGACATCAATATTTCCGTGTGTCCCTTTAACCTTATCTCTGCAGGTTGTACTGCAAGCTGTTAATCAAAGTCAAGACTAAGCTATGCGGTCGAACTCTAAATCAAAGTTAAGACTCAGCTGTGCGGTCGAGCTGTTTATCAAAGTTAAGGCTCAGATGTGCGGTCGAGCTGTAAATCGAGTTAAGACTCACTGTGTGGCCGAGCTGTTAATCTCAGCTAAGACTTAGCTGTGCGGTCGAGCTGTCAATCAAAGTTAAGACTCGGCTGTGCGGTCGAGCTGTAAATCATGTTAAGACTCGGCTCTGCGGTCGAGCTGTAAATCGAAATTAAGACTCAGCTGTGCGCTCGAGCTGTTAATCAAAGTTAAGACTCCGCTGTGCGGTCGAATTGTTCATTAAAGTTAAGACTCGGCTGTGCGGTGGAGCTATTAATCAAGGTTAAGACTCGGCTGTGCGGTGGAAGACTCGGCTGTGCGGTGGAGCTATTAATCAAGGTTAAGACTCGGCTGTGCGGTGGAGCTATTAATCAAGGTTAAGACTCGGCTGTGCGGTGGAAGACTCGGCTGTGCGGTGGAGCTAATAATCAAGGTTAAGACTCGGCTGTGCGGTGGAGCTATTAATCAAGGTTAAGACTCGGCTGTGCGGTGGAAGACTCGGCTGTGCGGTGGAGCTATTAATCAAAGTTAAGACTCGGCTGTGCGGTGGAGCTATTAATCAATGTTAAGACTCGGCTGTGCGGTGGAAGACTCGGCTGTGCGGTGGAGCTATTAATCAAGGTTAAGACTCGGCTGTGCGGTGGAGCTATTAATCAAGGTTAAGACTCGGCTGTGCGGTGGAAGACTCGGCTGTGCGGTGGAGCTATTAATCAAAGTTAAGACTCGGCTGTGCGGTGGAGCTATTAATCAAGGTTAAGACTCGAGCTGTTAATGTATTATTGACTGACTCGAGCTGTTAATGTATTATTGACTTCATCCATCCATAAATCGAAACTGTGTTGTGCGATTAAACCGTTTATTACTCGTATCCATCCGTCGAACTGAATTGGGGTTTAAGGCTCACCAACACATGAAAGGTTATATGGCGCCTAACAGGGATGAACGTACCAGGCTCATCCTCCATTTACAACAAGATAAAATATGGAGAATGGGCATAGAACCTTTTTACCTGCAGAACTGCAGAGTTGCTTCAAATTCTATAGTAGACAATATATGTACGATGGAGCCACGTTTCCACGTTTGCATACGCGGTGTCATGATAAAGACCTTGGGCTATTTTTTTTTATATTTATTTAATGCTGTATTACATGTATATTGTGTAAACATGTTGCACTTTAATAAACGAATACATTTACATATGTGTGTTGGACTTAAAAAACAAGTCAATGATTACTACTGCCATCAGTCAGTATCCACCGTGTATAAAACAATGCCATAGAAATACAAAGACAATATTGCACAATATCAATCAGTTTTAACAAATAAGCATATACAGTACCATGTAATAGAAAACAGCATCACAAGTACATGATTATATCACACCTTCAAAAATACTTATGAACACCAAACAAAAACGTGACTAGGTCGTGCATTGGCGCACCACAATAATGTACTAGTATACTATACCCTAGGCAGCAGCAATGTCAGATTATTAAGTGCCGCCCCAGAGAGAGACAGATGGGAAGGGAACACAGTAATAATCTGGGAAGTGTGCCCTGCTCATAAAGTCGAATTAGGTCACTGCGTATGAAGGCAAATGGATATAAATGACTGATCAGCAGCCGTACATTGTAGTGGGTTAAGGGTTAAGTGCCGCCCCAGAGAGAGACAGGGGTGAAGGAGACATAGTAATAATCTGGGAACTGTGCTCTTCTCATAATATCGAATAGATTATTAAGGTTTCTTAACGTGCTCGGAGATGAGACTCCGGTTAACGTCCCCATCCGAAAGGCGAGTTGGATTGGATTGGGTTTTACGGCGCACCAACATAAAAAGTTTATAAGGCGCCAACCGGAATGAACATCGAGAAAAAACATGCAGAATGGACCTATCGAACCTTCTCGCCTGTAAACTGCAGAGTTGCTGCAAATTCTATTGCAAACACTCCATCTTTAGCTGGAACCACGATCATTTTTTTCTGCCACCTTGCAAGTAGCACCTGACGGGATGACAAAGACCTTAAATAAACATGGCAAAACAAAAGACAAAAGGAACATGAATTCGGAGGGATTTTAGCCCCTTTGCCTGGACAAGTAGTGACCCTATTATAGTCACACGTGGCTTAATGAACATGAAATGGTATGATAAAAGGAACACGCATTCAGTGGGATCGGGAACCACAAGGATTACGAATTGTCAATACGTAAAGTATAGAGTACATTGCGCACTTAATTTAGCCGAACAATCTTTATTTTTGAGAGTTCTTAAAAACTTGGGGAAAAAAATGATCATGCAATGCATTATTACACTGTATGATACTATTTGTTCATATAGTTGCTGTTGTTTTTCTTTCTAATAAATCGGTGAAGTATCATATATATATATAAATATTCCATGCCGTAGTCCTCAAAATGGCGACTTCTAATGTTCATATCTTCCTTGTTTATCATCCGATTTTGATAACTTTTACCTTTTTCCAAGTTTTTCAGAACTCGCAATAATAAAGATTGTTTGGCTGTTTTTCATTCCCTTAAACAAATCGATTCTTACGGATGGCGAGAGGGATACAGTACTGGTTCTTCCCAGTAAAAATGGGTGGTCTGCTCCACCACAAAAAAATCGACCGTCATATACAGCTCAACATGTGCTGAAAACACAACTCAATCAATCAATCAACCAACCATTGACGTCACAATTTATATATAAAACTGGCAATAAGAGTGTTAAAGAAAGCTTATAAATACTGAATATCAAACAGTCGGCAGTCAGTGGAATCAATATATGTAATACAGATGACAATGACGTTTGGCATAATGGCAATTATACAGAACAAGCGCCAAGACAACACATATTTATACAAAACAATCGCCATGACAACACAGATCAAGCTCTAAAGTTGGTGGCACGATTACGTCACGGTCAGTATTCGTAAAGCTTGATTTCCATAGCATTTTGTTAATTAAAAAAGTTAAAATAAGAATAATTACGCAGTCATTTATAAAAGGGAGAGAAATCGAGCACATATGTATGCGTAAAGTTAAACAGTTGTCTAGAGTATTTAATCAAGAAATAGCTGATGCAGACATTTTTAATGAATTCATTTTTGTGGCGGGTTTAATTTGGTCGGTAGGAATTAAGTTAAACATACATCAAAATGTTTACAACATATATATGTTGATATTGTACAATAAAGTAAATAGATTTGAACGAAATAAAAGGATTGTCATATAATTGCTCTCCTCTGCAGGTCTTGAAGAAACATACGTTTTCGAGAAAATGTTACACAACTTTGGGATACGTCACGAAAAGTTTAAATCCCGGAATTGAATTGAATTGGGTTTTAAGGCGCATCAACACATGAAAGTGCCTAACAGGAATGAACATGCCAGGCTCATCCTCCATTTACATCGAGATAAAATATCTCACCTGCAGAACTGCAGAGTTGCTGCACATTCTATAGTAGACACTCCATTTATGCTGGAGCCACGTTTATTGTTGTTCTGCCACTGCTCTAGTGATTTGAGCGAGATGGCACCTGAAACAATGCAGGGGTCATGATGAAGACCTTTAATGAGCATGAACAAAAAAATTATCAAATGAACATGAATGGTGTGTGTGGGGGGGGGGGGGGGGGGGGGGGGGGGGGGGGGGGGGGGGGGGGGGCCTATTCTTTGCCCGGGAACCACACGGGGCCAAATTATTTAAGAAAACACTTAATATCCTACTACAGCTATTTTTATTCACAACTTGTGTAAAATTAGAAATACTATTTTCAATCGGTTGTAGCGATATCGTTCTTCCTTGCAATAGTGCTCTTTAAACGTCGACGAAATTGATTAGACACCAACCTTCATGTACGATATAGAATGGTTGATATACGGAAACACTTGATATACGGAAACACTTTTATTTTATAACTAAAAGAATAAACTGATTAAAGATAATTTACATTTATAAAGAATAATTTAAATTATTCAATGTATAATATTATATTTATCAACAACAAATATATCGTGAAATGTGTGTTGCTATGCTTATATTACATCATATATTCAAATAAAATGTGTACTTTAACCATCTCCAAATTTCAAAATCAAAAATCAACACAATTTTAAATTTGAACATTCTACACCACTTGTGTTGTTATATATAAATAGTATAGGCTTAATAAAATGTGTATAACATATAAAAAAAAAATTCTAAAAATTTGAACACATAAAACGACATTTATTTTCCGTTTGATCATACATAAAGTTGCGTTACGTGACGTCATACATACGGATAGGTTGATCGAACGCTAAGTACTGTATTTCAAGGGATGAGTGGACACTATAGTATTTCGAGGGATGAGTGAACACTATAGTATTTCGAGGGATGAGTGGACACTATTGTAATTCGAGGGATGAGTGGACACTATTGTATTTCGAGGGATGAGTGGACACTATAGTATTTCGAGGGATGAGTGGACACTATAGTATTTCGAGGGATGAGTGGACACTATTGTATTTCGAGGGATGAGTGGACACTATAGTATTTCGAGGGATGAGTGGACACTATAGTATTTCGACGGATGAGTGGACACTATAGTATTTCGAGGGATGAGTGGACACCATAGTATTTCGACGGATGAGTGGACACTATTGTATTTCGAGGGATGAGTGGACACTATAGTATTTCGAGGGACGAGTGGACATTATAGTATTTCGAGGGACGAGTGGACACTATAGTATTTCGACGGATGAGTGGGCACTATAGTATTTCGAGGGACGAGTGGACATTATAGTATTTCGAGGGATGAGTGGACACTATTGTATTTCGAGGGATGAGTGGACACTATAGTATTTCGAGGGATGAGTGGACACTATAGTATTTCGAGGGATGAGGGGACACTATTGTATTTCGAGGGATGAGTGGACACTATTGTATTTCGAGGGATGAGTGGACACTATAGTATTTCGAGGGATAAGTGGACACTACAGTATTTCGAGGGATGAGTGGACACTATTGTAACTGTATATAAATATAGAACAAGATACATTAGTGTACACTAAGCCCTCGAATTTTATATTTTCTTAATGAACGCTTTGATGATGATCATCGTAGAGACGTCACAAATGACATAAATTGGTCACCTTTCTGACTTAAAAATGGTTCTTAAAATTCTTATAAAAGCTCTCATATCATTTTCAAAAAAGTTGATTGTAAGACATCTCAAGCAACAGCATCGCCTATCGGGACATATACGCCCATCGTTGGCAATGTTAAGTTCCAGGTTAAACCTTTTTCAACGAGAAATAATTCAAATAATACGTAACAACAGAGAGTTATTGGCCGTTATAAGATGTATTCATTTGATCATATTGAAGATGTGTGCAAAGTTTCATTGTTATACATCTAATACTTTAAAAGTTATTAGGGATAATCACTTGTAAAAGGTAATGTTAAGTTACAGGTTGAACTTTTTTCAAAGGGGAATATTTTTTTTAAAAAAAGGTATGATTTAGAGAGCTATTGGCCTTTATCAGATGTATCCATTGGATCATGCTGAAGGTGTTTACAATTTTCATTGTTGTCGATCGTATACTTTTAAAGTCAATAGCCACACTCAGTTGTCAGGTAAAAGTTAACAGACTGATACGTCAGTACGGGAGTATAAAAACGAAAACATAGACACCATGGACGACATACACGAGGGCATGACTGTTCGTCCGCGTTCTAGTACAGCTTGGCATTAAAATCGGCGCACTGTCAATGCCGTTTCTCCCCAAACTCGGCTTTGAGTTTGAGAAAAGTAAGCGCGTTTGTTTCAGGCAAATGTTTTTAAAAACGTTCAGCTTCATTAATATGAATGTTTTTAGGTATAACCAATCAACTATTGTAACCAATCAACTATTGTAACTTGTAACCAATCAACTATTGTAACCAATCAACTATTGAATTTTGGTTACATAAAATGGAAAGCTGAAGACTAAATTACATGTCACTTTTATAAAATAATTCGACCAGACTATAGAAGGTTAAAGAAGCCCTGACTGTTGTTGTAAAATATAGTCAATTACTGGGAAATACTAATATTCTATTTGCAAACTGAGTTTACACTATGCAAGACTCCCAAATACAGTAAGAACAGATGATTAAAGCTGGTACTGTCACAGAAGTACAGCCATTAAAGGGACACATGGCAATCTTGACATTTTTATCAGGCATCATGTGTGTGTGTAGTTCTAAGGTTTATAGTCCCTCCGCCATAAAACAGATAAGACATCTTAACGGCATAGATACATTAGAGTCTGGACTTTATCAGGCATCACATCGCATCTTGATATATTAATGCGGTATCATTTTGACTTCAAACCTGCTTGCATACAATTAAATAAAATGTTGAGTTTTCGTTTTTTTCTTATTATTTTAACAAAGGTTTAAATATATTATTGGTGACATATAATCTCCAGTTTGTAATATGCAAAAATATTTCGCTTTATACTAGCATTATAATTATTATTAATAATTGAACAAATTAATGCAAGTTATGTGCATTACGTGGTCCCGCCTAAATTCCATTAAGCGATGGAAAAAACTTTGCATGATTTTATAACAGATATTTCGACAATAAAACATGTTTAAACACACTTTTTACTTTAAAAAAAGTGATAATCTGTTTTAAATTACCTCTTAAATGTTTTTTTTACAATATGCAAACTTTTAAAGCCGAAATTAAGGTTTTATTTCATACCCCAGCCAAACCCGTTTTTGCTTCTTGGAGAAAGGGTTGGACGGGTATGAAAGTTAATACTCGGACCACGTAATGGGAAAAACTAAAGGAACGGGACGCCGCGAGTTTTTAAAAAATCAAGATGTTCGTGTGTTCCTTTACTTTACTGAAAAGTAATACCATATTAAACTATTGATACATTTATAAAGAAGGAAACTAAATATAAACTCTCCCTAAAGAAAATAGATTCCATGTTGAAAATGAGTAATTTGTATATAATACTAGCGATCTGGCTACATAAACTACACGTACATGAACTATTTCGAACATGCTAAACGTTTTTCATCCGGATATTTTCTAACATCAAGTTCAAAATATTTGTTCAATACGACAAGCAGAACAAGCAGTTTTGACATTGACATGAATGTCCAAAACTCAACCTGGGACTAAAATGTAATACTTTCAAATATCATCGAATATTCCAACCAAAAATGTGGTTCCACGTGCCACTTTGATTAGACAAATTGTCCTTCATAGTATACACAGTAAACTCTATATGTTTTACCAATGATACTTTGCAAAAGTTGAGTGGAGCAGACGACTCTACCGAGCATCCGGTACTGGGCTTCCACCGCGTGCTTTACCTCTAGTGGTCTCCGGAGAACACGCCTCGCCTATCTCTTCTATCCGCGATTTCTTCAGCGTCGCAAATATATCCCGGAATATCATTTTATACGGCGCGTTTTCCAGATCATCTCCTGGTTTGGTCATCTTTAATGTCGTCTGCACGCCTTTGGATGACAGGCGTTTTTGTATTCCTTCATCTACTTCGTCATCATCTATCAATAAACTACTAGGTCGCTTGCCCTTAAGTAACAGCATTTCGTATTTCTGAAACAATGCTTGATATTGAGACTCTAGTTCATTTAGAATCGATATCGAAGACATGTCTGTATCCTCCGGAGTTTCAATTGTCGTCATGGTTTCTTTGGTTTCCATAGCAACCTGGTCTAACGACTCCCTGCTACCGTAGACCGAGCCACCACTTTCCATTTTCACGATTTTACCTTCACTGTTAAATTTCGGTTCATCGTCTTCCAATTCGCTTTGAAGCCCCCCTTTCTTTAGGGCAGCTAAGGTTTTGCCACAGTTTATGCAGTATTTACCAGATTCCATTTTAATCTTTTGAATATCATCTTGCAGTCTCTTGTATTTGATAAGATCATCTTCCAACATTTTGATTTTCACTTCCAGTGACGTATTTTCATCCCACAACAGTGCAACTTCCGTTTCAAGGTCCTCTCGCTTCCGCTTATCAAGCACATTTTGAGCTTTCAGTCTTTTAGCAAGCTCTTGTAAATTTCGAATCTCGATTTCATACGGATTTAACGGCAGATTCGAATTTTTAAATCCCTCAGTGTATGTCCAATTACCTATTCTCTCGTAGTGAATTTCGCGGTTTTCCTTGTTGTCTGGAAGATTGGCCATGCTCCTAGCGCGTCTCGTGTCTTTGTTCTGCTGTTTCTGCATCTTCTTCCGCTCCCGTTCTGCTGCTCGCAGATCTTCCACCTTTTTAGACAGATCTTCATTCTTCTCCTCGAGTGTTTGCACAGTAACGTTTAATCTGAAACAGATGAAAGTGCAATTATACGAATAGAGGTATGCTTGTACATGTGTACAATACTCGTGTTCCACTACGTGGATTCTGACAGAAATGGGAGGAGGGGATGTGGGGCGTCCGTGGCCGAGTTGTTAGAGTAACTTGAAATCACTTGCCCCTCACCGCTGTGAGTTCGAGCTCTCATGGGACCAGGAATCTTTATGTGAGGAACCTATCTAGCTGGCTTGCGGAACGTCGACTGTTCTACCCATGTGACCGACCGTGCACGAAAATTACCCGGAGGTGCATCTTGGATCTTCCTCCACCAATGGAAGCTGAAAAGTCGCCACATTACCTAAGCTGTTGGTGCGACTATAAAATTCAATTCAATTCAAACAGAAATGAAAAACAATCCGGCCGTAAACAAATATTTAGGAAATGTTCTTGCTAATGAACAAAGGCTGTCAGTAATAGTATTAATATGTTGACAGATGGTTCGACTCTAATTCACAATGATGGTATTCAGAGCTGTAGATAGGCTGAGTTTCTGAGTATTTTACTCATACTTTTTTTTTATAAAAAAACTCAATTTTTTTTTATAATTGTGAGTATCATTACTCATCAATTTACTACAAATACTCATAACTTTGAAGAAAAAATCATGAGTATTATATGTGTATTTATTGTCCTGTGGAACAGTTTATACCATATTTACATTAAGAAAATTGTTCCCAGTATGTGTCTAATATTTAAGCCATTTTGAAAGCATGGAATATTTAAAGAAATTGTTTACTTTGAACGAGTTCCTTGTTACTCATTCATTTTGAATCTGATGAGTAAATACTCATTGCAGTCAAAGTTATCTACAGTTCTAAGTATTAATAACTGTACTGTATTGTCATTAACTGTAATTATACGATAGACACATGCAGCTTCAATTAAAAAAGTACGAGTAGGCCAGGATCAAATGTTACTGCATATGCATTTTTGGGAAACGTCTTTCATTGCGAAAATGATCTGTTTTGACTGATGTTCACCTATTTCTGAAAATAAAATATCTATTATGATAGTCCGAATATTTCCAACAATTCAAAGGCAAATGTTTGATTTAATGAATTGTGCAAAGAAGAAAGAGGTTTTACTAGAAATTAAAGGGACAAATGGCAATCTTGAGTTTTATATCAATCATTAAAATAAGCATTTCGATTTATTAATCCTGTATCATTTTGATTTTAAAACTGCTTGCATATATTTAAATACAAATTTCTGATTTCAACTGCCTTCGTTATTCTACCAAATGTTTAAATAAACTAGAACATCAAGAATTGCAGGGCAATCCATTGTCCCCCACCGGCCCAGACAAGCATTTTCCAGACATTTCCTATGATGGAGGTCAAAGACCAAGGTCAAGGTCACAATGACCTTATTTTGGTACGCGACACACCGCTATACCAAGATGTATCTACGTACCAAGTTTGGTATATCTGAGTGTTATAGTATTGAAAATACGGTCCGGACAAGCATTTTCTATGACAGAGGTCACAGGTCAAGGTTAAGGTCACAGTGATCTTATTTTGGTACGCGACACACCGCCATACCAAGATGTATCTACATACCAAGTTTGGTATCTCTAAGTGTTATAGTATTGAAAATACGGTCCGGACAAGCATTTTCTATGACAGAGGTCAAGGTCAATGTCACAGTGACCTTATTTTGGTACGCGACACACCGATATCCCAGGATGTATCCACATACCATGTTTGGTATCTCTAAGTGTTATAGTACTGAAAATATGGCCCAGACAAACATTTTCTATGACAGAGGTCACATGTCAAGGTCAAGGTCACAGTGACCTTATTTTGGTACGCGATACACCGCTATCCCAAGATGTATCCAACTATCAAGTTTGGTATCTCTGAGTGTTATAGTATTGAAAATACGGTCCGGACATGCATTTTCTATGACAGAGGTCAAAGGTCAAGGTCAAGGTCACAATGACCTTATTTTGGTATGCGACACACCGCTATCCCAAGATGTATTCACATACCAAGTTTGGTATCTCTTAGTGTTATAGTATTGAAAAAACGATCTGGACAAGCATTTTCTATGACAAAGGTCACAGGTCAAGGTCAAGGTCACATTGACATTATTTTGGTACGCGACACACCGCTATTCCAAGATGTATACACACACCAAGTTTGGTATCTCATAGTCTTATAGTATTGAAAATATTGTCCGAACAAGCATTCGGAAGGACGGACGGACGGAAGGACGGACGGAAGGACGGGGTGCAAACCTATTGTCCACCACGGGACCAGTGGGGGACTAACTACTGGTGCAGTATAATATATAGTTAGTAATATGTAAAAACAATTTGCTTGAACTATTCTAATGATTAATATTAATTATTGACCAAAGGCAAGTTAGGTAGGAAAACTGACGGGACGCCGTATGTTTTCAAAATAAATCAAGATTGCGGCATGTCCCTTTAAATAACTGACAGGAATCAAATACACATATTTCGAACATATAGATATAAGAACGCAGTTATATTTTGGGCTGTTAAGTACTGAATAAATAAAACAAAAATGTGTTTTCCTAACCTCTCTAACTTTTGTTTGTCAGCTTTGCTATCAATCACCAGTTTTTGGTTAGCAGTCTCTAGCTCATGTATAGCCTTATCAATCTCTTCATATATATGATTCTTTGCCTCTGATGACTCTCGTAACGATTCTAGTTGATTGCTGAGATACTGAAATATAACCATCTACATGTAATAACTCGTCTTTCGCACTTTCAATTACAAAATCATTCGTTTGTTTTTTACTCTCATTTGTTTGTTTGTATGGAGTTTTACGTCATTTTCAATGTAAGGTTATATATGTTGGTCGATTTTTTGTGGTAGATGCAGACCACCCACTTTTCCTGGGTAGAACCAGGATGGTACACCTTCCGCCATCCGTAAGAATCACGTATAATTCGAGCCCAGTGGGATTCGAACCCGCAGCGGTGAGAGGCGAGAAGGTTCACAACGCAACGTCGTTAACCCCTCGGCCAGTCTCAACATACTAATATTGCATAAAGATTTTTTAAAGTTTTGTATCTTATAACTCAGATCGATGTACATGCGCAGTTATTACCTGATGATTATATTAGCCAAGGTATTCTCAGGATAAAAGACACCAAAATAGTAAGGGTAATTTTTTGATTGAACAGGTCTGAACATTTTAAATGGCCGAGTAGGTAGGGACGCTGGCATTGGGAAATATACTTACATTTATATCAAAGGGAGTTTAATAGATTACGTATTAGGTTCAGATGATATCTTCTGTAAAGTTATCAGTTTCGACGTTGGCAATCCAAACATTTTATCTGACCATTGTCATATAAGTTATGTGTTACAGTATAAATCAATGTCAGACGTTTCAGAAACAAACATATTGAAAGATAGCGATAAACAATATGATACTGTTGATTTTAAATAACATGGAATAATCAGTTAAAGGACGATTTTATAGCGTCTCTTAGTTCAGATAATACGACAACGGAACTAGATAACTTAAATATATCAATAAATAACGCAGTTAGTGAAGATGAGGTATCGACAACACTAAAAGCTTTTGTTGATATTATTACTAAAGTTGCTGATCCATTGTTTAAAAGACATATACCACATGTTGATAATGCTCAAACATTTAATAATGACAAAGAAAACCCTTGGTTTAATGTTGAATGTGAAGAAAAAATATCACGTTTCATGTTTTACTTAAATAGGTTTAGAGGTTGTAAAGATGACGGTAATAGAAAAGACTTAGTACACGCTAGATCAGATTACACATATACTTTAAGAAAATCTAGGTATGCATATTATAAAGCAAAAACGGTGGAACTAGAAAAAAATCGGAACGCGGATGCCAAAAAGTATTGGAATATGTTAAAAGAATTATCTGGCATTAAAACTTCAAAAACTGGTCTATCTGAGTTTGGAAATTAGTTTAAATGTATTAACAATCCAAACGATCCGTTCTTTAGTGCGGATGAAGATGTCATTTACTTTAATGAACGATTATGTTAACAATGAATTCGAAATTATGTTTAGTGAACTCCATGTTGACATAAGTCAAACTGAGTTATTAAATGCTATTTCTCAGATCAAAAATGGTCGTAGTAGCTGTCCTGATATTCTTATGAATGAATTGTATGTACATGGTAAATATATATTGATACCTGTATTGCTTCCACTGTTTAACAAAGTCTTTGAAACTGGATTCTTTCCAGAGTCATGGTCCGATGGTTACATAATACCATTACATAAAAAGAAATAGCCTAAATGATGATTCGAATTTTAGAGGAATTACTTTACTCAGTACATTGGGTAAACTGTTTACACGTGTCCTGAATAATAGATTAAAAGATTTGGCAGATCGTTATTATGTGTTTATTGAAGCCCAAGCAGGGTTTAGGAGAGAGATGTGTACTTTTGTTTTGCATGGTCTTATTAGCAATCTGATAAATACAGGCAAAAAACTATATTGTGCCTTTGTTGATTGTACAAAAGCCTTTGATTATGTTGTGAGAGATAATTTGTGGATGAAACTTATTACACTTGACATTAGAGGGAATATTTTAAACATTATTCAATCTATTAAATCAAGGGTTAAATATTTAAACCAACTGAGCGATGAGTTTACGTGTTACTGGGTGTGAGACAAGGAGAATGTTTATCTCCCTTTTTGTTCTCTATGTTTTTGAATGACATTGAATTGAATGTTGTTTAACGGCTCATCAACACAGTATATGTTATTTAGAGCCGCCCCAGAGAGAGGGGAAGGATACATAGGAATCCGGAAACCTGCCCTACTCTTATTATCGAATAGATTCCTATGGTTCTTTAACGTGCTCGGAGGATAGACCGATACACCGGACCGCCCGGTTTACGTCCCCATCCGACGGACGAGGCTAAGGGAAAATGTCTTGCCCAAGAACGCACCGACGGAACTCAGTGACACCACGGAGGATTGAACCTGGGGCCTCCGGTTACAAATCTGCCGCGCTACCGACTGCGCCACGCCAGCCCTGAAGATGAGTTTATACCAAACGGGTATGAAGGCACTGACGTCGATATGATTAAATTATTTATTCTGTTATATGCTGATGATATTGTAATAGTTTCTGAAAGTGCCGAAGGTCTACAAAAAGGCTTTGATATTTTATCAAATTATTGCTCGAAGTTGATCGTTAATACGGTCAAAACTAAAGTTATGGTTTTCAGAAACCAATTTATTGCCAAGAAATATAACATTTATTTATACTGATATGAATATAGATATAGTAAAAGCTTTTACATATTTGGCATTGTGTTCACTCAAGGTGGTTCGTTTAATGAAACACAGAACATGTTGGCGGGTCAAGCGCGAAAAGCAGTGTTTATGTTAAACAGATACCTTTATAAATTTACTGACATATCAGTAAAACATAAATTAGATTTATCTGATAAACCTAAAACATCTATTTTGAATTACGGCGCGGACGTGTGGGTTTTTTCTACAGGACTTTTTGTTGAAAGAGTACATACGCAATATTGCAAAAACATTTTGCGTGTAAAGAGATCTACTCAAAACGATTTTATCTACGGGGAGTTAGGGAGAACAGCTTTGATTACACATAGATATGTATTAATAATAAAATACTGGTTAAAAATCATTTACTCGAATGAAAATAAATGTATTACGTATGTATACAGCATGCTTAAAACTGTTGCCGAGGTATTGCCAAATAAAACGAATTGGGTTACATTGCTAAAGACTTTATTGGGGAATCTCGGATTGTTTGATGCATGGCTATATCAGGGAGTTGGAAATAGCAATATATTTTTAAGCATGGTGAAACAATGATTACATGACAATTTTGTGCAGAAATGGCATTCACGTTTAAAACAGTCAATCAGAGCTATTTTTTACAGAAACGCATGTGATACGTTTAGTCTTAAGCATTACTTAACCTGTATGATTATTCCAAAATTTAGACAAGCGTTATCCAGATTGAGACTTTCCTCCCATAATCTAGAAATTGAGGCAGGTAGATGGCATAGACCATTAAGTGTACCGTTAGATGAAAGAAAATGTAGAGTTTGTAAAAAGATAGAAGACGAGTATCATTATATAATAGAGTGCACAAATTATAATGGTATTATATTAAATTACATTGATAAATGTTGTTGGAAAAGGCGCAGCATGCTGACATTTTTAGAGCTAATAAACTGCGAAAATAAAAACAAATTGAAAAAACTTGTGTATTTGTATACAAAGCATTTGAAATCCAAAAGGATATTATTTCCCAATAACTAATCATTACAAAAGTTTTCAATTTTGTGTAAGTAAAGGGAAATGTCATGTTGTAACGTTTGGTTTTTATGTTTTGACATAAAATATATGGTATATGCAAAAACGTTTGATTGTGTTTGATTGTGCTGTGATATATGCAATAAAATAAATTCACTTGAATTAATATCCTAGACGATACATCATGCATTTATTTGTAATCGTCATGATGATGTATATATTATTTGTTTATATTTAGTGCTTGAAACTTTTATCAGATGATATATATAAATATATATATATATCTATATCATATAAACTAAAAACATGATAGTTACATATTGCATTTAAATAAATATGTCTTTATATGTTTATAGTCATGTATATGAAAAATATATAAAAGATCTTCATAATACGTAAAATAGAAACGTAAAATAAAATACAAATATTTAAAACTTTGCAATGTCCATGAAATGTGAATTTTACTCTCGCATAGGCTTACTCATATTTTGTTACATAGTGAAAGACAGTGTGTATAAAATAGATGATTTAATGATATGAAAATATTTATATCATCTTCTCCATATACATCCATATGTACATGTGTTGATGTTGTTTCATTTCGTATTACCTGTCATTGTATTGTGTTAACTATGTGTATCCTCACAGGCCCTAACCCTATTGGAATTTTGAATAAAAAAATAAAAATAAAGATATATGTCGGTCCACTTTTTGTGGTGGAGGCAGATCACCCTCTTATCCTGGGTAGAACCAGGATTGTTCACCTTCCCGTAAGAATCACGTATAAGTCGTGCCCAGTGGGATTCGAACCCGCAACGCTGATAGGCGAGAAGGTTCACAACGCAACGTCGTTAACCCCTCGACCACTCTCAACATACTAATATTGTACAAACATGTTTTAAAATGACATTGCGGATTAAATGTGATAGTAAATATTCAATTTTACAACAAGATATGTGTTCCAGAATGTCTCCGAAATGTCAGTATTAGTAAACCAAGTAATAGAGCTTGCACACGGTACTTCATTTAATAGGAGACGGTAATTCATTGTAGTAACAGGTAGTAGGTTTACTCGAAAAATGAACAAACAATATATTTAAGCTATGGCATTGGCAATGAAGTTTGGGCAGTCATCTGATCGAGTGTCAAACACAATAGCCATGTTCGAAAGTATAATACAAGTGGTGGGAGAGCAATAGGCTTGCCTGACAGAGATCATCAAATTTCTATTTTTGTTATAGAAAAAGTTTACGATTTTTATTGATAAACATAAATTATTTAGATTCACGCCGGTTTTTTTTAGGACCGATCGCGTTCGGGCAAACAGACTATATTTTAACTGTGGCCTAAACTACTGTGTTTCACAAAATCGACATTGCCAAGCAGGTTATATATTTAGATATGCTGTATATAGATAGTTGCCAAGCATATTCTATTACTGTACATATTACTGTACATATAGATATTTGCCAAGCAGATGCTATGTATAGCTAAAATGCCAGCATATTTCATATATATATAGCTATTTGCCAAGCATATTCTATATATAGATAGTTGCCAAGCATATTTTATATATATATATTTGCGATGCTATCCATAGACAATTGCCAAGCATAATCTGTATATATATATAGTTGCCAAGCAGATTATTGAATTTTTGAATATAAAAACGCTGCATGTTTCAGAGGAAAAGTTCAGTAATCAAATGCTCACGTCAATTTCGAGTTGTTGGTCCTCGCCGACTTGTTGAGCGTTGTGTAGCTTCTCCTCCAACTCGCGATTTCTCTCTAACAACGCCTTGCCTAGTTCTGCCGCTAAATGTAAATCTGAAATATGTTATTAGAAAATAAATAACTGAACGGGCATAAAAAAGAACTTGAGAATAATTAAACAATCTCAGTTTACCTTCGGCGTCGTCTACGACAGCAGTGTAGGAAATTAGAATTAGTATCGCCTGTATCAACGCTGAAAATGTTCGCATATATTTGCAAATCAGATAATGGCGGCTAGTACATAATTCTCGTTTCTGTTTGTAAAAAAAAAAAAATAAGGCATTTTCACAAATTTTAAAGTGCCCTTTTTGGTTTATATCACATTGTTGATCTATATTTAATTTTTCAAGCATATTGTCATGTTAAAAGTGCGAGTTTTAAAATTGTTTTTGCTTACATGGAAATGAGTGTATGAATACAATATGTTAGCATCTTAGTATTTATGTTTTTAAAGGGAGCATTCATTCATGACAAAGTTCTTTCTTAGAAGATACATGATCCCCACTTTTTTGTGGATTTTTTTGGCAGCATATGGGCCATTTGTGATGATAATGTAAGTTATTCTTTAAACTGGTCCTAGATATGAACGACATGGCATTTAAATTGTAATGCATACACAACTCAATGCAAACATCAATGGATTTAAAACGTAACACCAAAATGGAGACGTTTAGGGGAGGTGATCGGAGAGAAATCCTTCAGCCGAACAGTCAGGTGGTTTTCTGATCACATTTATAACAATGTATTTGCATGAATTTATTCGAATGCGCGAAACCATTTCTCAAGTCTTTGTTTTAGAATAAAAGCTTAGAATGTTTCATTGAATAATTTGTGTATGTTGCTGTTTTACTGTAGATACTTTTACTTTACATAGAAATAATAAAAACAAATGATCCTGGCGAAATATCAGTAAATGGTCAGGTTACCCCAACAACAACAATAACAACTACAAATACAACAACGTAAGAATTATATGAAATCGATGGCAGTTAGTCTTATATGCCAATATGTCGCAATGTGCCAAAGTGTCCACGGTTATATTGGACTACACGTAAGTGTCGAATATGTCCGCGGAAAATTCAGGGACGTCTCAAACAAATGAATCTTTGAAATCGATAGTAAAGGTCGAACAATAGATGAGCGAGATGAGCGAGATTTTGCTTACTTTTTTTATGCAGATTAAAAATTAACGAAATAAAATAGACATACAACCAATTATTTTTAAAATCTGTTTATGTGCATGTGTTGTAAATTGCGAGTTCTCCAAAATTTATGTATATAATACGGCGCGTTATTTCAATGAACTTAAAGGAGGGTATACGTGTGTACGCTCTATCTCTTCGCAATAACTACGTTTAGTATACCCATTTATTATATATGGCTATTTTGTTTCGTTCATTTTCCTTACCCATGAAAAAAAAGAGAGCAAAATCTCTTCTCTTATCTACCGTTCGACCTTTGCGTTCGATATCAAAAATTAATTTGTTTGAGACGCCCCCTAAATTTGCCGCGGACATATTCGCTCGTTGCGGACTTACCTGTGTGGTCCAATATGTCCGCGGACACAATTATACGCCCTTATTAGTACATGAAATCTGCATATATTTTTTTATTTATGCAATGAGCACCTGCCTTATACAAATGCATGTAGCAAAAACTACCGTACCGCACGGAGTTTTGAAAGAAAAAAAGATTGCCGTGTGTCACTTTTAGATATATTAGTAAAGACGTGTCATTAATGTTCCGCGGTAAAGCGAACCAATTGTAAAACACGAACAAACCACTGAACAACTTAATGGAAAATCAAGTAAAGTTTGCGCAATCAGTAACGTTTTGATTAATATACCGTAAGAACCGACAGACATGCATATGGTGATAAAACGTGTGTTGTATAATGAAGAGCGCTTATTATATACATCTTAAAATGGCACGACATTGTGGAAATGGAAAATTAAAGGAGTCGTGTCCTTTCATGAACAGACTCAATACAACCGAGTCTGCTACTTTTATCTATTGTTTGGTTTGTTGCTTCCAAGGGATCCACTTTTCAGTATTTATTGACATTCACACTAGCGTTTGTTTAGTGCTGTGTGGCGGCCGTAAAAAGTCGCCCAGACTACAAATCAGTAGTGTTATTACTTACTGGTCCTTTGAGATCACCACGCCCGATCTTTGTGGCTTTAAAGTGGAATATCGCTTAAACCGGTGCTAGGAGGCGTGAGAGGTGTTGCACTAATATTACCTTTCATGAACAGACTCAATAAAACCGAGTCTGCTACTTTTATCTCTTGTTTGTATTTGTTGCTTTCAAAGGATCACATTTTCAGTATTTATTGCATCATATACTACTCAAAGTTTGCTAAGCACCAACACTTCAATTCAACATTTTACGAGAAAAAATTTGCTTGTGTTTTGTTGCATTTCACCCTACAAAATACATTTCCCTCGGTATTTGGGGTGAAAGGCGAAACAGGTTTGGTGCTTAACAGTGTTTGAGTAGTATATATGTGATTTCAATTAGGGTGATGTTTCGTTATTTCATTATATAGATTACAGCACACGTTTGTTCCGTTAACAGTTTTTCAACACGAGTTTAAAGCTAAACAATCTTTATCTTGCTCATATGATACCATGAGTTTAGTGGTGGTGTCGAGCTCAGTCGCTGATGGCAAAAGGACATTATAACACATGGCATAATCCCTTCCAGTTCAGACCACTGAACTGGCAGGGCAAGTTGCAGCTTTCGGATGTCATGTGACCCACCAAGGCCTTTTGCTAACTGAAATCAGTGCGCAAAATGACACGTACAGACCAGATATGTGTCTCCAGCCCTGTGATATTACTATTTTGTTGGCAAGCATTTAAACAGTTTAACCTGGAACCAAAACAACCAAAAACATCTACGTTTGACCTTGCATGCTTGTCATGGTGTGCTCTTGCATGTAAGAAAGAGGGACCACGACAGAGCTAACAAAATCACCTAACAAACGAAAAATCGAACGCAAGTCTCGAACATACGACCTTCTGGCTAAAAGGTGTGCACTAAACAGGAACTTACAGAATTTATAACTTTATTTCTATGTTTGACTTAAACGTTTTGTATATATGCTGTATTAGGGTGTATTTTGACACAAAAAAACTACTAAGCTCAAGTCTGTATTGTTTACAAAATTCAATGATCTGTATTCAAATTCTGATGTTGCTCTTAATACTCTGAAGAGATTACTCAATCCGTTAGATGCTATTGAATGTAAACACATTTGTAATTTCAGATTTGAATCTCTAATAATAATATAGTTCTGTTTATTTTCACGCTACAGATATTATTTTATTATATGAATTTAATATCTAATCTATGTATGTATGAAAGACACATTTGTTACATTGGTTTTCCGAATAAAAGTATTCTATTCTATTCTACCTCGTGGGATTGACAATACTGTAAAAAAATAAGCTATCGTTTAATTCATACGATTAGTTTCGTATTACGAGATATAATATTACCAACGGCAGTTTATATATCCTACAATACGAAGACAATGTTGATTTAACTATATATTACATTTCTTTAAATAAATTCGAAATAAAAATGTAGTTCTACTGATGGGAATATTTTTCTCAGAAATCTCCATGAATCACAGGACGAAATGTAAGACAACGCCAATATAAAATATTTAATACATCTGTAACGTTTGTGTACAGTATAGAGGCTATACTTGTGTATGAAGAGAATTCTTCAACGTTAAGAAACCGGAAAGGAGGGAGCGTAGCCGAACGCCTGATGGTGGCCCTTCATACCATGAAAAAACAAACACATAGACAAGTTCACCAAAAAGACAAACAACTCACTAGGATTCCTACGCAGAAACATCAAAATACCCACAGAACTAATGAAGTCGATGGAATACAAAACCAAAAACAGTAGTCCACCAACAACTCGAGAACTGCTCCGCTGTTTTGTCGCCCCACGGCGAATGCTGCAGTAAACATATCTAAGTTGTACAAGACAGGGCAGCTCGCTTGACTAAGTATGACAACGAAGAGACATTCAGCGTTCCACTCCCATAAATGGAGAAACCTTGGACTACTAGTAGGCGTTGTTAGCTTAGGTCTCCATAAGGAGTTTAGGATTATCGGCAGATAGAAAGGAGGTCTGCTTGTTTGCTTGCTTGAATGGTGTTTTACGTCATTTTGAGCGCATGTTAGGCCATATATGATGGTCGATTTGTTTTGTGGTAGAGGCTGACCACCCCATTTTTCCTGGACATAACCAGCACTGTTTACCTCCTGCCATCCGTAAGAATTGACACTTTCTCAGTTGACAAGTTCCAAGTGGAATTCGAACCCGCAGCAGTGAGAGGCGAGAACGTTTTTGACGCAACGTCTTTACCATCGCAGTCATGGCGTTACTTATAGAAAGCACTTTTTAGCCAATGATACCTTTACGAATGCTAGATAGCATGTGAGATTTCACTATTGGTGGTCAGAAGGTTTATAGTGCCGTCGCCCTCTAGGGAGTGTGTACTATTAAGTATATGGGTTCTGCGTTATATCTGCCCTCTTGTCAAGTTATGTGCGATGACACGGGATGGCTGCATGTTAAATTTGCGCAAAGTTGATACCGCCATCTTGAGTCATGTACATCTCCCCGCGAAAAGTTGTGTGGTGACACAGGAATGGGTATAGAGGTGAAGGTCGTTTCGTTTTATGCATATGTGGTGTCTGATCGGTAGGGGACGCTACGGCGATGAATTGATGGTCGTGTCTGGCTGTCTCCTATATTCACTACGGACTGTTTCAACACTTTCTTTTGAGCTTCCATGCAACGGATATATTTATGGCCGTACCATTAGGGTCAAAGCATTCAGCCATCCCTACCATGTTTTGTGTGATGACATGGATGAGGGCTTCATATTCCCTCTACACGACGTGCGCGATATGTGATAAGATACCGTTATAAGAAAGGACTGTGTAGCTTTAAGTTTGAGATATTCAATTTGAAGTAGAGAATAAACTGTCTTCATAGGCATTTAATATGAAGTAAAATACATATTGCACCTGCAAATTTTAACAAAAAAATGAAATAATTGAACTGTGAGTCATGTTATAATACGCTTAGTTGACATTTAATAATTATACCGTGTAGCAGGCACCCTGTCGAAAATGAGTAGTCGGAGAAGATCGGTATTCCCAACATGATATTTTGCGGAATTCTAACAAGAAAGCAGGGGCATAGCTATGTCTAAATCAACGTGTATGCACAAGGTCTAGTGGGGTCCTGGGGCATGCCCCCCACCCCCGTGAATTTTGTTTTAGAAGGAAGCCAAATCCTGCATTCTGGCGGTATTTTAAGCAGTACTGTATGTTTTTAACCCGCGATTTCAAGCTTTTGTAATCTGTGATTTCGTAACAAAAACATCGGAACAGATTAATTTTTTTCTGAAAAGACCAGAGTAAAAATTGGTATGAGCTGACCATACCCCTCCACCCCAAAGCCGCTCTGTTTTTATTGCGTTTTTTGGCATTTTTTTTTAATTTCTGGGGACAATGTGTAGGCACGTGCCTACAGTACCTGTGTAGGCACGTGCCTACAGTGCCTATAGGCAGCTACGCCATTGGAAAGAGATAGGAACGGACTATTTCGCAAAATGCCAACAAAAATTGGGGAATTCCAACCTGACCTGACCTCAGCAGAGCATTGGTTCCATAGGAAACAATTCCAACCGTCTGTATAACAGTTTTTTATCAGACCCTCGGCACAGCATTGATTCCAATCAAACCAGTCATACGTCGGATTGGAATTTACCATCTGTACAACAGGATTCTTATAATCTATAACAATAGAGGTATCGAATATACCACTAAATTCAACAAGTTCGTACATTAAACAAAATGAAACAAGCACTTATTTCGTATAACATCCTTGGCATAACTGTATAATTTATATGTATTATATATCGTCTGCCAACAAACAGTAGGCGAGAATAGTATGTGGCCAGACGAATATAATGCGCGTAATTGACATCGTAGTCTGGAACGCCAGGCCGAGAATGGAACCATAATACTAATGTGAAGGACGGTGACTCACGCAGTGGAAACATTGATTTCATCTTCAAGAATCACATGGTGTTATTGATTATTCCATACAAAATCTGCTCGCAGTTTAATATATATGAATACCATCGTTCTGTTAGTGTACAGGCGCGTAGCTGCATTTAGACAGTATATGCCCGGGCTTGTACTTTTCTCCTTTTTTTCTTCTTCATTTTTCTTTTTTTACAAAACTTAGTTCTATTATTTTTCGGGCTCGTAGCTACGCTTAGTTTACGTAGCTATGCTTAGTTTACGTAGCTATGCTTAGTTTACGTAGCTACGCTTAGTTTACGTAGCTACGCTTAGTTTACGTAGCTATGCTTAGTTTACGTAGCTATGCTTAGTTTACGTAGCTATGCTTAGTTTACGTAGTACGCTTAGTTTACGTAGCTATGCTTAGTTTACGTAGCTATACTTAGTTTACGTAGCTATGCTTAGTTTATGGAACTATGTCATAGAAGTTCCACGTAGCTACGCATAAACCCTATACATTTTTTTTACAATATTATTATTTTAAATATGCGAAACACGCAATAAAAACTGAAGGGGTTGTGGGCTATTGAGTAGGAATTAAAAAATGAAATACGGGAATATATATATAATTTTGTATGGGTTTAAGTAGACATTGCATGATTTTAGAATAGCAAAAGCATCTCGAAAAGGCGGGCGGCGAGTAAATCATATTAAACGTCTAATTTCCAAAACATTTCCAGACCCACCTAGAACCTTCTTATTTTAGACTGGCTATGACCCTGCACTAAAGTACGGTATGTGTATCAGAGATGTGGGGTTTAAATACAATGTGTTTATCCACACGTATTCATAATGTTGCAAAGCTTACCTAATTGTACTTATAACATGTTTACATTATGAATAACAGTAACAGAAGCTGCGAACATTTATATTTATTCAACTGTCGCTGTTGCAGATGATTCAAATGATAGGTCCCATACTTTTGTATTAACCTGTTTCTTCCCTGTTGAAGTAATGCGAAACGTAAACCTATTTTTAAAAAAATCAACATGACAACTTTATGGCTGGTATTATTTTCCAACAATTCCACACAAAACTCAGTAAATTAAGACCCACATAACTGTCAAGTACAACGAGGACTACTAAAGTCTGAGTTATTTTACTACTGATTATGAAAACTTGCATCTTATAAACATACAGATGTTGATGTTCCAAATATATATGAATGAATGTTGTTTAACGGCTCATTATTAAGAGCCGTCCAGAGAGACAGGACTAGCAGGAAACCCAACCCTACTCTAATATCGAATATATTTCTTTGTGTTTTTTGCATGCTCTGAATATAGACTTATATATACGATATAAGGGACCGCAAGGTTTACATCCCCATCCGGCGGACGAGGCTAGGGGAAGTGTCTTGCCTAAGGATACACCGAAGTAACCCAGTGGGGCCAGTGAGGTTCGAATCCGCGATCTCCGGATTCAGAGTCCAACGTACTATGACACTGAATCAATTCTGAATACAAATATTTCAAAATTGCAAAATTGTATTTCTAACTAAGTTTACTTAAGTCATATCGAAAATTTGTTTCTCACTAAGTAGCATAGCAAAGGGAATATACATCTCAAGGCTTAAAGGGACATATAGCAATCTGATTTTTTTTAAAACTCACAACGTCCCGCTAGTTTGTCTGCATAACTTGCATTTGTTTGTTTGTTTGTTTGTTTGTATGGTGGTTTACGTCATTTTCAACACACGTAAGGTTATATATGACGGTCGATTTTTTGTGGTGGAGGCAGACCAACCACTTTTCCTGGGTAAAACCAGTACTGTACATCTCCCGCCATCCGAAGAATCGACACTTACAAGTCGAGCTCCCAGTGGGATTCGAACCCGCAGCGGTGAGAGGCGAAGGTTTACAACGCAACGTCGTTAACCATTCGGCCACGGAGACGTAACTTGCATTTGTTCAATCACTAATATTAATTATACTACTAATACTAAGTAAATTGTTGTTATATATAATTAACTGTTGATAATAATGCACCAATAATATATATTTCAACGTATGGTAAAATCAGTGAAAAACATTGAAAACTAAATATATTATTTAATTACCTGCAAGCAGGTTTAAAGTGAAAATGATACTGGATATATAAATCGGAACAATAATTTCAGTGCTGGATAAATACTTCAAGATTGCCATGTGTCCCTTTAAAATATAATCGACTGTATTACATAGCTAGTAAAAGGTTTAATAACACGTTTATATTTATTTTATTTATCTTTCATGTACAGTATTCAATAATTTTGTTATTTGTATTCTTTCTTTAAATAATATTATTTTTATTAATTTTCGTTCATTTAAATTGAATTCAACCTACGCAAAATTGATGTGTTACCATGTCTCATTTTATAGTGAATGATGTTATTTGTGTACATGTATAGTGTATGATGTAAAGTGTATATGCTATTTGCGAAGTTTAACTCAACAGGTATATATGAACATATTGTTCAAATCACATTACTGAACATGTAAGAAAGCGGAGTGTTTTCTATACGTATAGTCCCGTGTGGTTCCGGGGCAAATAATAGGGCCACTGCAATTCACGTCGGAGGGGTAGGCAGAGGGGTAGAAACGCCCCCCACCCCCACTCCTCCCAAAAAAAAAAGAAATTCATGTTCATTTTATCATTTTTTGTTCATGCCCATTACAGGTCTTCATCATGACCTCTGCGTTGTTTCAGGTGCCATCTCGCTCACATCACTAGAGCAGGGGCAGAAAAACAATAAACGTGGCTCCAGCGTAAAGCCTAAATTAAAATATAGTTTGTTTGCCTTTTACCTACCCAGCAAAAAATCGCTGGGTAGGTAGGTAAATTATTTTATTTTATTTGATAAAACTATATATTATTGCATGGTTTTTTAAAATGATATATTTTAACATGTATCTGTTCTACAATACATGTTGTGTGCTTGTAATTAATATCTAATGTGTGCTATTACATTACATAACACTTAAAGGATGACTGCTTTTACATGTACCAACTTTGTACACGTTTGTATTGCTATTGCTTGTTGCAATCATTGAAGAAAATAAAATAATAAAATAATAAAAATATTGATATTTTGGAAATGCAATAACTGACTATTTTGGATCAGGGCTAAAAGTTCGGGTCGGTATGTAAATGGCAAACAAACAATATTTTAATTTAGGCCTAAATGGAGTGTCTACAATAGAATTTGCAGCAACTCTGCAGTTCTGCAGGTGAGGTGGTTCTAGTCCCATTTTCCATATTTTATCTCGATGTGCATGGAGGATGAGCATGGCATATTCATTCATGTTAGGCGCCATATAACCTTTCATGTGTTGGTGCGCATTAAAACCCCAATTCAACTCAATTATATACGTATACTACGATGAAGTTAGTTTCTCATTGACTGGCTATTAAAAATGTCATCAAATGTCGCCAGAGGTTACATGTTAACATTACGTTGCCATAGGCATTCAACATGACTGTAGCCGACTCCTACATATGTACCGTCTGTTAATATATCGTAATTGCGCATGGAAATATAGCTCCTCGTCTACTGGGAGACAGATTCCGTTCCTGGTTGTGGAGATAGTGATATAATTCAGGTGTATAGTGCATGACGTAACATATATATATTATTTGTGAATAAACTATGGTTAAAACTAATATCGTAAATGTGACATGTATATACAGTAGATGAATATTTCTGGTCCAACTATATCAAACTGGCACGATAGCTAAACTCTGGGTCGAGATTCATGTGCACATGTCTATAGTTTTAGAAATAATAATTTAAAAACGGTCACCGTGACATAGTGTTGTTTACACGATTTTACGACAAACAGTATCGGGGTGTTAGAAAAATGAACAGTTGGGTGATCATTTACCCACCCACACCTTACAATTAAACGAACAGTTGGGGTAACGATGTCCCAATAGCCCCCCCCCCCCCCCCCCCCCCCCCCCCCAAAAAAAACCCACCCACCCACACGCACACACACATTACCAACTCCACTAGGGCTCCTCTGTCCATAAAATAATATTCTCGAAGGACTATATGTTCATCATTAAAATCATATTATCAGTGTATGCTCATATATATATCGATCCAAATATTCATTTAACTAACCGGAGTCTGGCAGTATCCAATCTGACAGATGCTACTCGTCAAGCCTGGTAACTAACAAATCTATCAATCAAGAAAAAATACATACCATTTTCGTACCATTCCTCAGC
>JAWPHD010015017.1:0-57718 GCA_037043455.1 Cyrtodaria siliqua | reverse complement strand
AAACATCAGCAATAATTATTGATACAATTCCCCGATGTACAACTCACACAAAAGGGCTAACTATAAACAAAAGTCCTCCAAGTAAGTCGTTGAGTTGAAAGAAGACAAAGGAACCTGCATCATAGCAGAAAACGTAAGAAAGCAGCAGCGATTTTCTGGCAGCAGCAGAAATACACATCATCTTCTGGAGAACTGTTGGTGAGAGGAATATTAAATGAAAGGACTGTATTAAGTCATACAAATACCAAGTCACTGACGAATCTAGGCAAGACTTACAACTTTTACTATAATCTCAGATCATATTTAACACCGGAGAGACTTAATTTAAAGACATATTACGAGCTATTGTATTTGTGGGGGAGAGAATTTCTATAGGTAACTGTACATCACTGTTAGCCATACAATTTCATGTGCAAAGTGTGATATTCAATTTTCCTTCAGATTATGAGGCCCACCCAATAACGTATTTGTGACCAGTACACATACATAACACATTAAAGAATGTTGTATATTTATTGTGTTGTGCTCTGATTTTTGGTCTAAAAACAATACAGAAAACCAGATAAGTTTTGTATTTAAAAGCTAAATTATGAACATATATTTCTTCATTAAAGTAAATTAAAAGTGTTGTTAAGCTATTCTTGCCCTCAATATAGAAATGCTATACAAATAAAAAACTAAGAGCGGGCCTCAATTTATATACCTGAGTTGATCAGCCATGAAGCGTGCTGGCAGTAAGTATTCAAGCTTCCATGCTTTTTCCAATGACAAGTAGCGTTGGGAAATGTGTCTTTAAGAATTGATAAATGTATGTGTAGGGATCCCATAGGGGACACATAGAAATCTGTTTCACATCAGTATCATTTGGTTGAGAATAAAAAGAGAACATGTTTGTAGAGATATTTTTTATAATACCTTAGACATTACTCTGTAAGAAAAACTATACAGTGACCATTAATGAAGAAACAGCACAGTGCTTTTGGTGGTACAGATTTGAGAGGGAAAATAATCCACCGAACAAAACAAGTCATACAAAATGAACATTGTGCATGAACAAGCGTCATTTCGAAAGATGGAGTCCATTTTGCAAAGAAGAAATCAACAAACAGTTCGTTTTACAAAGCTGAACGTCTTGAACAAGTGTGGCGCCTAAAGACTGTTCATACAAACTGATACACATGCTAGAGAATCTACTTACAAAATGCATTTTGTATGAACTACAATTTATCATTCTTCAAACTAAAACAGGACCAATCCATTTGTGCAACATTTATCGAAAGAGAGGTCAAGGTTATGGATGAAAAACACCAGGAACGAAAAGTAATAGCAAGATAAGATAAAAGACAGACACAGCTAAGGCTAAGGAAGATCCCATCAACTACATAGTAACATTCAATTTACAAACTTATTCACTTCTCCATGTTCACTGGTAAGTGAACTGTATTATTCCAGACAAAGTTAACTAATATTATTCTAGTATATTCCTAAGAAAATATATTTTCTATTCATTAATTATACATACATTTGCTCATTTCAACTGAGTATGCTCGTTAAGTGACAATCAAGCAGTATGTTGTTTATGGGACAAGACTGAGGGTGGTGTTAAGAGGATCTTATGAAATATCCACATGCCTTTTTAGCTCAACTATTCGAAGAATAAGAGAGCTTATTATAAATACAATGTTCATCTGAAGATATGATGAAATAAATAACATCTCATTTGGATAACCTGTGGTGAGCAGAACTGGACTCACTCTTCATTCATATATACACTATCTAAACACGACTTAGAAACGACTTAGACACGAGCAATCACAAATTATTGCTATTGGGTCACTCTCAAATAGATAGTGGAATTCTCTTGTTTGTCTGGCAATTAATAAACTGCATTTAGTGCCATTAAGTGCCATTAAGATATGACATGTCCTAGATTGGAAGCAGTTGGTCAAACGTAAAGGTGTCAACATCTTGAGAAAGTGTAAATCGGGCGCATGTTCGATGTGTCAAAGTTAAACAGCAGTCAAAAAAATCTCTGTAAATGACAGCTTCTCAGAATAAAATATTCTGGCAACTAACATACAGCATGCAGGCACCTGAAGGACAACTCAGATACCGTTATAGCAGTTGATCATGACAGTTGCTACCAAACAAACTGCCATTATCAGTACCACACAACGAATACACTTGTTTATTTATTAAATTTTGCACAAATGAATATTTCTGGAAGAATTTTGAACAACCTTTAAAGATACAATTTCAATTCCTGAAAGGGGGCGACAAGTATGAAACAGAATAAATCTAGACAGTATCAGTCTAGATTTTTAATTGAGTAACTGTACCATATGGCACAATATATCATGACAAATCTAATCATTGATCCATGCCAGAAGGAGCCCACTGTCATTTGAATTAATTTAGTATACTCACAACTTGTAACATTGTATATCACGTGTGAGTGTCAGAACAACGTACTATTTGCCCCTACAAATGACACCTTCTTGCGCAATATATTTACAAAAGTACTTATGCCAAAAGGTGCTAAGTACAAAATACCGTTTTCCTTAACAATTGGGTTAACAGTCTAGGGACTCCTGGCTATCCATTACTCTCTTCTGTGATGGCAAGCCATGCTGCATACCAGTAAACTAAAATATGGTTAACCATCACGCTTCAGTTTCATGAACTGACCACCAGATGGTACATTGACGGAAGAGAAGGGAGAATTTATTATTTTGCAAAGTATTTAAAGCTGTGTTATGTTGATTTCGACACGACAATTTCAACTATCAAATTCTATACTTTCGTATTCGATCAACCTCATCATGAATGCTTATGTCCACTTTTCTACTGGACAAAGTGCGTGAACATGGTACAACATTGTGAACGACGAGGATAATAACTGCTTCTGAGTCTGTACGACATGGCTAACCATCATAGTCAACAGTTATGGTAGCATAAAGCCAGCGGTTATGGCTGACCAACACTATCTAACGAGAAGCAACACCAGTGATCACTTTGACGCAGCGAAACAGCGATAACATGCGAGACAGCATACACTAACCAACAGCACATGCAGCATAACCCCAACGTCTCCAACACCCAATGGCCCCACAATTTCCATGTTTTACTACCAACAACTAAGAAGCAACATCGGTGTAGAACTCCAAATTCCATGATTTCTGCCTGTTCATCTGCCATTTTCTATGTAGAATACACGTATGACTGACAACTGGAACGATTAGCTGATCATTAACCGACTCTGTTTAACTCTACAAGATACATGGGACGGCGGACTTCCACGATATAACACACGAATTCCTCTGATACCCCAACAACTTGTACAATGGCTATCCATCACTGCTGTGCAGGTTAACGACTATAGCTACAAATCTTCATCACAATACACGTAAACCATTACCACTTTCATCCATATATTCCAGGTTTTGAGTTAATCTAGTTCTCAAATGAACAAACCGACATGAATTGAAACTTACAATGCGATTGTCTCGAACACTTGACAACAATGACCCTGTCATTAATGGCACCAATGGGGTGTTATATAACTTCATAAGGCTTCCATCACGGTAACCACTCCACAAATTAACCATAAAGCACTCATATTATAATGTTTGTCGTGTTATTTAACAGAAATCAGATAATGTGCATGCAGTTTACTATCAATATCCTAATATCATAATGTGAGACTCACCATATTTATGTCTCGCCTTTTGAACAAAAGCGCGACTATAGGTGCGCGAATGTTGGCGGGCTCGACGGCGTCAACAATATTACTAATAACTTTATAGTCTTGGAGGAGAATGTATAAATTCCATAAACCTCCCAGCTCATTGCCCGTCATAATACCACAAACTTCAGCCCTGCAACTGAACTGTGGAGTCAGAGTACGGTCACTACATACATGTACCGTCACCAAATTTAACCTACACTATTGACGGTACATGTATAATACTGATCTTGACTCCACCCACGGTCCGTATGCAGGGAGTCAGTTAATTGCATAAGCCACAGCAATGCCGAGTCTATCATATGAAATTTGAACATCTACTCCAAGGACACGAACCGTAATCACTACAATACTGTCAGCTTCTAACCAATATTGAACCCAACTAATAACCCAATATAGTTACAATCGGTTAACCATTACGGTTAACCCATTCAGATACAAGTACTAATACATATACTCCTATCTAGCAGTAGCTACTGTCAAATTTCAACAATACAACCAGATCATCGTAACAATATCAAAACATCCCTACCCCCACACCTGAACCCCATCATATACCCTTAATACACAACCCTTCAAACAACACCTACCACCCCCACATATAACCCCTATCTTAAAGACTAAAGTAAACCTAATTATCTAATAAAACTAATGATCACTTTATCCAAATAACTCAACACCCTCACATGACCATGTAACAATCAACTACCTTCCAGCCTCCAACCCAGCACAAGGTCCACTTAACCCTTACCATTAAACAATTCAACACTCCACCAAAAACACAATAATCCCAGCCAGCATCCCAAACCTCTATAACCAAACACTACACTAACCCACAACCATGCCCATAGCTACTCCCTCAAACCCACAATAACAATGATCCCTCCCACAAACTCAAAACATAATCACAACTGCACTACCACTTCCACTTTAATCTGAGTATCTCCTACGTAAGCCACATGCCACACCAAGCCTAACAATAAAATACTACATCACCCCCTATTTACCAAATACACACTCCACCTAAACACCCCCTATAACAAAATCACCTAACCCAAAAACCAAACCAACCCACCTAATACCCAAACACTTAATACCAACTCAATTCACCACCCAATAAACCCCCCACCCCCCAAAACAAACAATCACAAACAACCCCCCAACACAACCCAACAACCACCACAAATCACTCCAAATCATTATCAACACTCATAACCCACACCAATCCAAACACCCCCATCTCACAATCCAAATCACCCCTACCCTAACAATACACAAACATTCCTAAACCCTCAACCACCCCAATCTACCCCCATATACAACACTCCTACACTCCCTACAAACCAACCAACACATACATCCAAAATCACCTATCACCAATCCTCCAACCTAACACCTCCCTACATTTTAACAAACAATAAATCTAATTACCAAATCACCCACCTACCTAAACAATCAAACACCAAAAAACCCTTACCCATCCCAATCCTAAAACCCCACCCTTACTACTAAAAAATCACCATACAAATAACCCCATACACAAACCCAACATTACCCACATCTCCCCCAATCCCCCAACAAACAACACATCCTACTTAAACCCCTATCCACATCACATTCACACACCCATCACCCCCAATCCCATACCACCCCCCAACTCAATCCAACACAAACCTCACCATCCCATCTATCCATACACACAAATCAACCCAATACCCACCTCCCTCCACCAACCAAACCACATCTAATCCAAAACACCCCATCACCATCCTACCAACCCATATCTACATCCCCACCCTATTCCAACAACCAAAACCACTAACCATACTAAAATCTACTACCCTTACACCCTTTCCATCTACACTTAAAATTTACCAACCCCCACCCCTACACCCAACCCCCAAACCTTTATCCTACTAACACCACACTCATTCCCCACCCTAAACACACCATACCCCCCCAACACCACAACCCCCCACAACTACATCTACCTCACTACTCCAATCCTCTCTTAACCCACCAAATAACCAAATCTCTACTATAACACCCCCCCCCCCCCCCCCCAACACCCCCCCACTAACCACAACTCCACCTACCTAACACCCCCCCACACTAACAATCCCCTATCCCCCAATCCAAACCAACCCCCAAAACCTCACACCCCAACCCCACCTACAATCACAAACTAACAATAATTCAAATACCCAAATCCTTACTCCCAATAACTCACCCCAACAAACTACACCTTAATATAAAAACAATCTCACTCCACAAAATACAACCCCCCCCACCATCATCCCCACCCACTCAACAATCATACAACTCAATCATAAATAACACTAATTTCTACCCCCTATATACACTACAAACTTCATTACCACCAAACTTACACCAACACAAAAAAACAACAAAACCACCCACCACCTCCCACCCCCAAACCCCACATAATATCCACTCACCCCAAACAACACATACAACCACACTCAACCCCTACAAACAACACAACCTATCACCACTCACTCACAAAACCACAATAATCAATAAATCTCAATCTACACAACCACCCATCACCTCACACAAACACACTAAACCAACAACACAAACAAAAAAACCCCCCCCCATACAAATACCATCCTAAAACAACAAACATACCCCACCCCCCCCCCCCCAACACAACTCCCAACATACACTCCAACAATCCCTCCCAAACTTCCCAACAACCCAACCCAACCTCCACACACCACTCAAATAACAAACTCCCTATACTAAAACCAACCTCCCCTACAAACAACCCCCCTCATCCCCTCCCCCCCCAAACTCTTCCACATCTAAAACATACCCCAATACTCACCCTAATATCCCCCAATCCCCTCTCCTTCCCCACAACCCCCAAAACAATAAACATATATACACCCCAAAACAACCAACCAATCCATATAAACCTAACACCAACCATGTCTAAAATTAATGAGACAATCTAATCTGACACTACCTCACCCATCAAATAAAACACTCATAAAAATAAAAAAAAACTCATTTCCTTACTTAATCCCAACAGATCTTCTTCTTAACTCTAATATCTCTTGTACTCTGACAAAATTCTCATAACAATTCAACCCTCAATAAACAACAAACCATAAAATAACCTAGTACAAACTTCAACAATAATCAACAACAAAACATCCACAACAACCCAATCAAAAACTCACACAAAACATAAAACCAACTGTCCCCATAATACACTCTAACTCTCAACCATGCATCACTACATCTCACAACACAATCCAATCAATGACAATCCCCCTACCTAATCAATAAGACTTATCACGAACCATAACAACAACATCAGTAAACAAGACACATACCCAACTACAACACCTAACATACCAACTTAAAATAATACCCTAATACACAATTCAACATTCAAATACAACTCAACACAACAATCATACCTGCCAAAATCCAACTATACATGTACTCAATGCAATACAGATACTCAATCAAATAAAACCACTATCAAACACTAAACAACCTAGCTAAACAAAATCCCATCTATACAACTCCATGATAACACATAGTAATCCAACTCATACATAACTGAACCAACACAGTTCAAGCCGAAACAACTATCGATCAACTGAGATCTACATCAACCTAACCCGATATACTAATAGTACACCTATACAGTCCTAATACTACACGCATACCAACACATACTGGCAGTAACAAATACCCAAGCAGCAACCAATACTTACAGCCCAGTGACTGGAGGCTGTATACTGTAATAGCTACAATTATCACATATCACTCAGGGAACAAAATGACACTCAGAAATCATGAATACTGATCATAAGCTATGACAGACAGCCATACTAAACACCATTGTACTAACCTTCCTTAAACTACCCTAAACACGTAGCAATAACTGTACATATAACTCGAAGATCATAACTCTGGCAGTATGTAGAATGGCCATAATTCAACCAGTCATAATCACCATGGCAAATGCTATCACGAGAGTATATAAGGGAATTTGTACATATAATATTATGACAACAATGAGTCAATCAAGAAAACAGATTAGTTAATGTTTAAACCTATTATATCCGAATATATACCACCTTACTACATGTTACACAGAATGGAATTAAGTACACAAGTTAACTATCAACGATCGGACACTTTTGCTAACACTATTGCAGGAGTATCAAATACCAGCTTGTTGCAGTAGCTACATAACACAAGATCAAGCCCAAAGTACTATCCATAACCCATATAAAACCTCACATGAAATTGTGAATGTGACAGCATTTAAAACTAACGAAAGCTATAGATATGGCTGGACAAGAACAATGCGTATAAGGCAAGGACAAGAACCATGACAGTGAGTATATCTATGAGATTATGACAACTGTACATTGCTGCCAGTGCTGCGACAACAATGTGCAAATTTTGAGCATAATCATATATAAAGTGACCTGCCTTGACCAAGGTCCAGTAGGAGGGCTGGGAAGTCGTGAATCAAGAAAGACCCTGACACGTGCGGTAACTAATGAACATTTGACCACACTACCACAAGACACCACAAAGTTATCAAATTTACGCACTTTAACCATTATTTTTTGGAGAAGGTAGATGAACTTAAGAGGAAACTGACCTTGACACAGGGTCAGATGGAGACTGCTAGTTACTGGCATAAGAAGAACCATACACCACGTGACGTTATATACTGAAATTAGAACCACTCTAACACAAGGCGAAAACGTTATAAGAACTTTACATGACATGTTACACGAACTGTTAACGAACTTAACAAAATGTTAACCAAAAATGTTAACCAAAATGTTAACGCTGACATATTGTATTATAACATTCTTGTCCTTGGGAGTAGAATGTTCAAATTTCATATATAACCTCTGGTCATTGCTTGTCTTAATGCCAAACACTTCCAGCCTGCAACTGACCGTGGGTTGGAGTCAAGATCAGTAAAATACATGTACGTCAATATTTATGTTAAAATTTGGTGACGGTACATGTATTTAAGAGACCTTGACTCCTGACCACAGTCAGTTGCAGGGCTGGAAGTAATGGTATTAAGACGGGCCACTGAGCAGGAGGTATATATGAAATATAACACTTCTCCACCACGGACCACACAAGTACAACTCCAAAATGATGACGCGTCGAGCCGCCAACAATCGCGGCCCCTCTAGTCTCGCATTTTTTCACAAAGGCGAGACCAAACAATAGTGGCGTTCACAAATTCAATACGACAAGGACACGAAAACATGCACAATATCTGATTATCAGTTAAATAACACGACAAACAATTACAAATATGTGGAGCTTTAAGTAAAAATTAGTGGAGTGTACCTTATGAAGCCTTATAATTATATAACACCCCATTGGTGCCAAAGATGACATGTGACATTATTCAAGTTTCGAGACCAATCGCATTGAAAGTATCAATCATGTAGTTTGTTCATTTGAGAACTAATCTAACTCAAACTGGAATATATGGATGAAAGTGGTAATTATCGTGTACTCATGAGTTATAGAGCTACACTCTAACCTGGCACAGTGATGGATAGCCATGACATTTTTGGTATCAAAATATCGATGTTAAATCGTGGGACTTCCGCCTCCACTAATACTCTGTAGTAAGTTAACACCAAATGGACAAGGATCAGACAACCAGTCGCAATGATAACAAGATGTACCCAGACTACAACTAGTGAACTTCTACAACGAAACATGGCCAGACAGAACAGGCAGAAATCCTGGAATATGGAGTTCTCACCGATATTGCTACTTAATGGTCATAAAACAATGGAAATGTTTTGGCCAGTTTGTTGAAACTTTGTTAATCTGCATTTCTGTTGGAATAATTTATTCTGTACGCATGGTAATCGCTGATTCGCAGCTTCAAACGTGAACCTACTGTTATGCTTCTCGAAGGAAAGTGATGGTCAGCCATAACCGCTGGCTTTATGGCTAGCCATAACCTGTATGACTATGATGGTTAGCCATGTACGTACCAGACTCAGAAGCAGTTATTTATCCTCGTCGTTACAATGTAGTACCATGTTTCACTCACTTATAGTCCAGTAGACAATTGGACATAAGCAATCATGATGAAGATGCATCGAACACGAAAGTATAGCATTTGATAGTTGAAATTCATTGTCGAAACACAACATAACACAGCTTTAAATACTTTGCCACAAATAAAAATACTCCCTTCTCTACGTCAATGTACCATCTGGTGGTCAGTACATGCAACTGAAGCGTGATGGTTAACCACTATTTTAGTATACTGTATGCAGCCATGTCTTGCCATCACAGAAGAGAGTAATGGATAGCAGGAGTCCCTAGACTGTTACACCCAATTGTAACGGAAACGGGTATTTTGTACTTAGCACCATTTGGCATAAGTACCTTTTTGTAAAATAATAGCGCAAGAAGGTGTCATTTTAGTGGCAATAGAACTTTTCTGACACACACGCTAGAAACAAATGATACAATTTTATAAACTAAAATAATTCAAATGACATTGGGCCTCCTTCTGGCATGGATCAATATTAAGATTTTCATGATATAATTGTGCCATACTGGTACATAACTCAATCACAAAATTAGACTGATACTGTCTAGATTTATTCTGTTTCTACTTGTCGCCATTCAGGAATTGAACTTTATCATTAACGGATTATCACAATCTATCCAGACAAATTCTATTTGTGCAAAATTTCAAAATACACAAGTTTATTACTTTTTTGGTACTGATGAGCAGTTTAATTTAGTAGCAACTGTCATGATCAACTGGCTATAACGTTATCTGAGTTTTCCTACGGTGCCTGCATGGCTGTATGTTACGTTGCCAGAATATTATATTCTGAGAAGCTGTCATTTACAGAGATTTTTTTGACTGCTGTTTAACTTTGACACATCGAACATGCGCCCGATTTACACTTTCTCAAGATGTTGACACCTTTACGTTTGACCACTGCTTCCAATCTAGGACATGGTCATATCTTAATGGCACTTAATGGCACTAAATGCATTTTATTAATTGCCAGACAAACAAGAGAATTCCACTATCTATTTGAGAGTGACCCAATAGCAATAATTTGTGATTGCTCGTTTCTAAGTCGTTTCTAAGTCGTGTTTAGATATGGTATATATGAATGAAGAGTGAGTCCAGTTCTGCTCACCACAGTTATCCAAATGAGATGTTATTTATTTCATCATATCTTCAGATGAACATTGTATTTATAATAAGCTCTCTTATTCTTCGAATAGTTGAGCTAAAAGGCATGTGGATATTTCATAAGACCTCCTCTTAACACCACCCCTCAGTCTTGTCCCATAAACAACATACTGCTTGATTGTCACTTAACGAGCATATCAGTTGAAATGAGCAAATTATGTATAATTAATGAATAGAAAATATATTTTCTTAGGAATATACTAGAATAATATTATTAACTTTTCTGGAATAATACAGTTCACTTACCAGTGAACATGGAGAAGTGAATAAGGTTTGTAAAATGAATTTTACTATGTATTTGATGGGATCTTCCTTAGCCTTAGCTGTGTCTGTCTTTTAATCTTATCTTGCTATTACTTTTCGTTCCTGGTGTTTTTCATCCATACCCTTGACCTCTCTTTTCGGATAAATGTTGCACAAATGGATTGGTCCTTTTTTAGTTTGAAGAATGATAAATTGTAGTTCATACAAATGCATTATGGTAAGTACGATTCTCTAGCATGTGTAATCATTTGTATGGAACAGTCTTTAGGCGCCACACTTGTTCAAGACGTTCAGGCTTTGTAAAACGAACTGTTTTGTTGATTTCTTCTTTGCAAAATGGGACTCCATCTTTCGAAATGACGCTTGTTCATGCACAATGTTCATTTTGTATGTACTTGTTTTGTTCGGTGGATTATTTTTCCTCTCAAATCTGTACCACCAAAAGCACTGTGCTGTTTCTTCATTAATGGTCACTGTATAGTATTTTCTTACAGAGTAATGTCTAAGGTATTATAAAAATATCTCTACCAACATGTTCTCTTTTATTATTCTCAACCAAATGATACTGATGTGAAAAGATTTCTATGTGTCCCTATGGGATCCCTACACATACATTTATCAATTCTTAAAGACACATTTCCCACGCTACTTGGTCATTGACAAACGCATGGGAAGCTTGAATACTTACTGCCAGCACGCTTCATGGCTGATCAACTCAGGTATATAAATTGAGGCCCGCTCTTAGTTTTTTATTTGTATAGCATTTCTATATTGAGGGCAAGAATAGCTTAACAACACTTTTAATTTACTTTAATGAAGAAATATATGTTCATAATTTAGCTTTTAAATACAAAACTTATCTGGTTTTCTTAATTGTTTTTAGACCAAAAATCAGAGCACAACACAATAAATATACAACATTCTTTAATGTGTTATTATGTGTACTGGTCACAAATACTTTATTGGGTGGGCCTCATAATCTGAAGGAAAATTGAATATCACACTTTGCACATGAAATTGTATGGCTAACAGTGATTTACAGTTACCTATAGAAATTCTCTCCCCACAAATACAATAGGCTCGAAATATGTCTTTAAATTAAGTCTCTCCGTTTTAAATATGATCTGAGATTATAGTAAAAGTTGAACAATTCTTGCCTAGATTCGTCAGTGACTTTGGTATTTTATTAAAATCTGCACTTAATACAGTCCTTTCATTTAATATTCCTCTCACCAACATTTCTCCAAGAAGATGATGTGTATGATTTTCTGCTGCTGCCAGAAAATCGCTGCTGCTTTCTTACGTTTTTCTTCTATGATGCAGGTTCCTTTTTCTTCTTTCAACTCAACGACTTACTTGGAGGACTTTTGTTTATAGTTAGCCCTTTTGTGTGGAGTTGTACATCGGGGAATTGTATCAATAATAATTGCTGATGTTTTAGTAATTAATATTTTCTTTTTCATCAGCAATAGAATACGCTCTTAATTTGAAGTGAAGTAGTGGATTTATTTGGAGTTGCTACTGGTATTCATGTGCTTCCAGAATAATTTATGTCAACTAATTTGATAGTTTCATAGTTTTCCTCACCTTGATTTGTTATGTATAAAAGATGTATCTGGTTCTGTTATGGTAATGAAAATAGGAGTGTTTATTGCACTAGAATAAAATTGTACCTTTCTTTTATATATATCAGCAACGGCTAATCACAGACAATCTGATAAATTAACATTCCATTGACCATCTTTCATGTGTCATTTTGTCATATGGCAGTATTTTGTTTTCAATTTCTAAAATTGCAGTTGAGGTGCCATTTGCCACATGGCACCTTTTAGCACAAGCACGGCTGCACTTAGCACCTTTTAGCATGATTAAGTTTGGTTGTTGATCGAAAGGAGAAAAAATCACTACTTATTTACTAATTAATGAAAAGGGTTATGACTTAGATTGTTTTGACATGATAGAGTATATGAAAAACAACATATATATGACATAAATTCAAAATAACCAAATTTAACGCAAACTTTAATGCAAACTTTAACGCAAACCTTAACATAAACCTTAATGCAAACTTACAACGGTACATATTGTATTATAACTTTCTTGTCCTTGGTAGAATGTTCAAATTTCATATATAACCTCCTTGTCATTGTCCGTCTCAATGCCAATAACTTCCAGACCTCCTACTGACCCTGGGTTGGAGTCAAGGTCACTTAAATATATGTACCGTCAATATTTGTTAAAATTTCCAAGACAAAAATGATTTCACAGTCGCTTGTCACATAACACAGAACATTTCTACAAACAAGCCAATTATAAAGTAAAATGAGTTGGGGGGAAATATTAGTCACATAACACAGGGAGTCGTTTTACCAGGGGGTCGCTAAGACAGTCTAGAATGTATTAAATTGATAAAATGAACCCTAATGAGCCATAAACTACCACATGGGGGGGGGGGGGGGGGGGAGAGGCAGGAGTGGGTTGGGGGCGGGGGGAGGGGGGAACATATACGGTAAGAGTTGACTAAAACAACAAACAAATATGTAAAAAAAAAAAAAGTTTCAAGTGTGGGGGTGGGGTGGGGTGAGAGGCAGGGTGGTGGGTAGGGGGGGGGGGGGGGGCGGGGAGGGGGCAACATATATGTGTCAGAATTGACAAAAGCAACACAGAAATATGTAAAAAAATAAATAGTTTCAAGTGGGGGTGGGGTGTCGGGGGGAGAGCGAGGGGAGAGGCAGGAGTGCGTTGGGGGCGGGGTGAGGGGGCAACATTTATGTGTGAGAATTGACTAAAACAACAAAGAAATATGTAAAAATAAAAAAATAAAAGTTTCAAGTGTGTGTGTGGTGGTGGGGGGGGGGGGGGGGGGGGGGGGGGGGGGGGGGGGGTAGAGGGAAGATTGCAACATATATGTGTAAGAATTGACTAACACAACACAGAAATATGTAAAAAAAAAAATTAGATTTTCAAGTGGGGGTGGGGTGGGAGGGGGGGAGCGGGGGTGAGAGGCGGGAGTGGGTTGGGTGGGTGTTGGGTAGGGGGCAACATATATGTGTAAGAATTGACAAAAGCAACACAGAAATATGTAAAAAAAAATAGTATCAAGTGGGGGTGGCTGGTGGGGGAGCGGGGGTAAGAGGCGGGAGTGGGTTGAGGGGGGAGTGGGGTTGAGGGGGCAACATATATGTGTAAGAATTGACTAAAACAACAAAGAAATATGTAAAAAAAATCAAGTGTGTGAAGGGTGGGTGGGTGGTGGGGGAGCGGGGGTGAGAGGCGGGAGTGGGTTGAGGGGGGAGTGGGGTTGAGGGGGCAACATATGTGTAAGAATTGACTAAAACAACAAAGAAATATGTAGTGTGTGTGAAGGGGGGGGGGGGGGGGGGGGGGGGGCAGACTAAGAATACAGAAATATGTAAAAAAAAAAAAAAAGGGTGGAGGGGAGTGGGGGCGGGGGTTAGTGGGGGTGGGGGAGGAGGGAGCGCATGCCCCAATATGGGTGAAGTAATAAGATCATAATGCTATAACAAATCCCAAACCAAAATTATAGATATATACAGTCTACTCTCAGTAACTCGAACTCGCTTATTTCGAATTTCCGCTTAAGTCGAATTTTTTTCACGGTCCCAATTTTATTCCTTCTATTTCTATGCAATTTTACTTCTTTTAAGTCGAATTTCGATAATTCGAATTATCGGATAATTCTAACTATTTTTCTGGTCCCAAACACGAATCTATACATTAATTTACTCTCGCTAATTCGAAGTTCAATTAAAGTGCAAAATGCAAGTTTGATCAAACACAAGCCGGCGTCGAAGTTGATTGTGAAGCAAACAAAAGGTGATAATTGCTGAGATGATTTCACCTGTAACAAATAAATCATGGTGACATGTTTGTTAATTTATTTTCTTGTGTTGTCTCTGATTTTTCATGATAAATTAAGGCTTGTTAACGACGAAGTTTGTTTACGCTAAGTGAAAACAATGGCCATCGCGTGTGTTAAAACAATTATAATAATTATACTAATTTGACATGGACGAAACGTATAACTAATTAATTTATGAGTGGCAGTTGGCAATGTTTTTGCTATAAAATTCGAATGTTTAATGTAATCAATTCATTAATTCAGCATGTCTGAACACAAAACTCTTTCCATTGACCAAAGCGCCCAGCAATCTAGTGAAGGACCCGGTATCAAACCCGGGGAGATAGCTAGATCGGCACTATGCTTTGGACCAGTTGAGAAATCCAGAGAATTCCTCTCTCTCTCATATAAACAGGAAAATTCTAGGTCGGTTTTCCCAGCCATGGCAATCTTAGATAGATTCGTTACAAACATGCACTTGTCAAAAGTGTGCAGAAAACAAGGTGACATTATGTCGTTTTTTAAGAGAGTAGATAGTGAAAACACCGAAAGAACATAGACTTAAAGACCTGAATATTGTAAATCGTTTCGTTTAAATATGATTTCTTATAATCGATATACTGTCTGTGTAAATCTAAACGTCTATTTATAGAAATGCATTTGTGACAATATTGAAAACGTTGTTTCATTGTATACATGTATATGCCTTTCTCCGTTTTTAATAAATTATGAAATCATAAATATTTTGCTGATTTATTTCATTACCAAAACGTTTTCTTATACTGCTTTAACATGAAAAGAAACATATTCATAAACATATATGAAGGAAAAAATCATGTATTTCATTAAAATCGGCAAATAACGGCAATATATACACGTATATGCATAGTGTAAAACAGGTGGGTGGGGTAATAAAACAACAACAAGTATGCCATTATCGTTTAATTCGAACTTCGGATAACTCAAACTTTTTTTCCGGTCCCTTGAAATTCGAGATACTGAGTGTGGACTGTACATGCTTACATGCAAACCTAGATCTGCCTTTATTGCACATTTTATGGGCCATCTCAATTTGGGTTCCATGGGAGCCCAAAATTTGCAGAAGACAAAATTACTTATCCAACCCTTTACAACATACTAAAAGGAAACCAATTCCAAAATTTAGTTCAGCTAGGACAAGAAATGTAAGAGATATAGACCTGTAAACACAGCTTACACGCAAAATTTGATGTGAAACAGACATATTTTAAGGGCTATCAGAATTTGGGTTCCATGGGAGCCCAGGGGTTACAAGAACCAAAATTACTTAAGCAGCCCTTACGATAATGCTATAAGGAAGCTAATGGCCAAATTTGGTTGTGCTAGGGTAAGAATTGTAAGAGATATAAACAGACATATTTTAAGGGCTATCAGAATTTGGGTTCCATGGGAGCCCATGGGTTACAGGAACCAAAATTGCTTACGCAGTCCTTAAGATAATGCTATAAGGAAGCCCATGAACAAATTTGGTTGTGCTAGGATAAGAAATGTAAGAGATATAGACTTGTAAACACAGCTTACACGCAAACCTTCATGTGGGACGCCGACGCCGGGGTGATTACATAAGCTCTCTTATTCTTCGAATAGTCGAGCTAAAAATACCCGAAGGAGCTCTAGAGTTACCATATATATAAACACTAGAGTTACCATGTATATAAACACTAGAGATACCATGTATATAAACACTAGAGTTACCATGTATATAAACACTAGAGATACCATGTATATAAACACTAGAGATACCATGTATATAAACACTAGAGTTACCATGTATATAAACACTAGAGATACCATGTATATAAACACTAGAGATACCATGTATATAAACACTAGAGATACCATGTATATAAACACTAGAGTTACCATGTATATAAACACTAGAGATACCATGTATATAAACACTAGAGATACCATGTATATAAACACTACAGATACCATGTATATAAACACTAGAGTTACCATGTATATAAACACTAGAGATACCATGTATATAAACACTAGAGATACCATGTATATAAACACTAGAGATACCATGTATATAAACACTAGAGTTACCATGTATATAAACACTAGAGTTACTATGTATATAAACACTAGAGATACCATGTATATAAACACTAGAGATACCATGTATATAAACACTAGAGATACCATGTATATAAACACTAGAGTTACCATGTATATAAACACTAGAGATACCATGTATATAAACACTAGAGATACCATGTATATAAACACTAGAGATACCATGTATATAAACACTAGAGATACCATGTATATAAACACTAGAGATACCATGTATATAAACACTAGAGATACCATGTATATAAACACTAGAGATACCATGTATATAAACACTAGAGATACCATGTATATAAACACTAGAGATACCATGTATATAAACACTAGAGATACCATGTATATAAACACTAGAGTTACCATGTATATAAACACTTGAGATACCATGTATATAAACAATTGGTATCAACAGCTTCTTAGAAATGAATTGAAAGGAAATAAATTTGTCCTAGAATTTGTTCAGTTGCACAGATTTATTGGAAAATTTACAGTGTCCACTAGTGATTTTAGTGACAAATTATGACATTAAAATGTCAAAGAACTTTGTCTGAACCAGTCCAGTTTACTTGTTAGTGGTATGTCAACACAAACACAAAAGGAAATGTGTTTAGTTTGTGTTAATATAGTAAAACTATATGGTCAAAATCAATTTTTTGTTTCAAAAGTTATTAATTAATGGTAAATATTACCTTGTGTGTGTGCTTTTCTTTCCTCTCTTTATCTCTCTCTCTCTCTCTGTCTTTCTCTCTGTCCTTCTTCTTCTTCTTTTTTTTATCTTTCTTATGTTCCTGAAAAATAAGGTGTGGTCGAGTTAATCACAAATCATTTATGTTAAGCCTATTGTTGAAAATGAAAACTGCAAAAACAAAAGGCCCAAGCCCAAGAGGGTCTGTGGACGCTCTACTTGCTAAAGATAAAGTTTGTGTATAAGAGGCAATAACTCTGTCAAAAATCATTCAACCGGAACATGGCGATGCTATGCGCAACTAGGCTTGGTACTGATCATCCCTGCCAAGTTTTGTTGAAATCCAGTCAGAAGTTCTGGTGAACAAGTCTGTACAAAGTTAGTGTATTAAAACCTTTAAAGGGCCATACTCTGACAAAATTCATTCAACTGGAACACGGCGATGACATGCGCAACTAGGCTTGGTACTCATCATCCCCGCAAGATTCCATGAAATCCGGCCAGGGGATCAGGAGAACTATTCGGGACTAAGTTTGTGTATTAAACCTTTTAAAGGGCCATAACTCTGCCAAAATCATTCAACTGGAACACGACAATACAGCATTTTTAACTAACTCAAGGGCCATAACTCTGGTGTTACCTGTCCAATCTAGCTGGTTTTCAAACCTGCCTGAGCTTTCATTGATATCAACAATCTGGTATAGTTTGAAAAACATCTGACAAACAAGAGGCCCAAGAGGGCCTGTGGACGCTCTACTGGCTGAAACAGATCTTATATCAAGGGTTGTCATCATAAAATTTCCATCAGTAGTTCTTTTAAAACATTGCAAGAACAAGAGGGCCATGTTGGCCCAAGATCGCTCACCTTGTAATCATGCAATGTCTGCTGTGTCTAGTCTAGCATGGGAATTGTTTAATTTGTCCCAGTTTCTTCTATGAATGAGATTTCATCAAAATGGGTTTATATTAACATTCTAAACAAATTTGGTAAAGATCAGATAAAAAATTAAGTAGCAACAGATTTAACAAAGGAAAATACAATATAGCATTTTTCAACAAATCAAGGGCCATAACTCTATCGTTACTAACAAGATCTAGCTGGTTTTCGAACCTGTCCAAGATTTCATTGATAAACCATGCTTTGCACAACTAGACATCACACTGAGGCTTCCTGCCTAATTTCATAGAAATCCAACAAGCCGTTGAGGAGAAATAGCGCCGACAAGAAATTAAAAGTAAAAAATGTCAAAGGGCCATTACTCGGTCATAAATAAGCGAACTGGAACAAAAGCGTGATATGCACAACTAGACATCTTACCGATGCTTCCTGTCAAGTTTTGTCGAAATCCAACAAGGCGTTTAGGAGGAGTAGCCCTGACAAGAAATTTAAAGTAAAAATGTCAAGGGGCCGTAACTCCATCAAAAATCATCGAACAGGGAAAAAACGTAATAGGCACAACTAGAAATCATTCCCATGCTTCCTGCTAGGTTTCGTCAAATTTCGTTTAAAAAAGAAAATTAACCAAATAAATTTAAAAAAATAAATTTTAAAAAAAAAATAAAAAATAAAAAAAAATAATAAAAAATGGGGAAAAAAAATTTAAACAAACAAATGAAGGCCTTATCATCTTAACGAGGCAAAATATAGCACTTTTAACTAAATCAAGGGCCATAACTCTGCTGTTACTGGTCCGATCTGGCTGTTTTTCGTACTTGTCTGAGCTTTCATTGACATTAACAATACTACTCTGCTGGATATGCAACAATAATAGGTCAAATTGTGGGAAAGGTGTAACAAGAGGCCCAAGAGGGCCTGTGAACGCTCTACTGGCTGTTATACTATTGATGAATCGAGTCGTACTACATGGTGTCTAGAGTGTACACAAGGTTTTTCAAGTATTTGACCTAGTGACCTAGTTTTTGACCCCATGGGACTCATATTCGAACTTGACCAAAATATAATTAAGACAACATTTCGACAAAGTTTCATCAAGATCGGGTCAGAAATATGGCCTCTAGAGTGTACTAGTGACCTAGTTTTTGACCCTGTGTGACCCTGTGTGACCCATTTTCGAACTTTAGCAAGCTATAATTGAGACAAATATTCTGACAAAATTGCATCAAGATCGGGTCAAAAATATGGCCTCTAGAGTGTACACACGGTTTTTCCAAAGTTTGACCTAGTGACCTAGTTTTTAACACCATGTGACCCATTTTTGAACTTGACCAAGATATAATTAAGACAAACATTTTGACAAAGAGTGTACACAAGGTTTTTCCAATATTTGACCTAGTGACCTAGTTTTTAACCCCATGTGACCCATTTTCAAACTTGACCAAGATATAATTAAGACAAACATTCTGACAAAGTTGCATCAAGCTCGGGTCAAAAATATGGCCTCTAGAGTGTACACAAGGTTTTTCCAATATTTGACCTAGTGACCTAGTTTTTAACTTCATGTGACCCATTTCCGAACTTGATCAAGATATAATTAAGATAAACAATTTGACAAAATTCCATCAAGATTGGGTAACAAATATGACCTCTAGAGTGTACACAAGTTTTTTCAAGTATTTGACCTAGTGACCTAGTTTTTGACCCCACATGACCCATTTTTTAACTTGACCGATATTTCATTGAGACAAACATTCTGACAAAGTTTCATCAAGATTGGGTCAAAAATATGGCCTCTAGAGTGTACACAAGGTTTTTCAAGTATTTGACCTAGTGACCTAGTTTTTAACCCCATGTGACCCATTTTCAAACTTGACCAAGATATAATTAAGACAAACATTCTGACAAAGTTGCATCAAGCTCGGGTCAAAAATATGGCCTCTAGAGTGTACAGAAGTTTTTTCCAATATTTGACCTAGTGACCTAGTTTTTAACTTCATGTGACCCATTTTCGAACTTGATCAAGATATAATTAAGATAAACAATTTGACAAAGTTTCATCAAGATTGGGTAACAAATATGACCTCTAGAGTGTACACAAGTTTTTTCAAGTATTTGACCTAGTGACCTAGTTTTTGACCCCACATGACCCATTTTTAAACTTGACCGAGATATTATTAAGACAAACATTCTGACAAAGTTTCATCAAGATCAGGTCAAAAATATGGCCTCTAGAGTGTACACACGGTTTTTCCAAAGTTTGACCTAGTGACCTAGTTTTTGAAACCATGTGACCCATTTTTGAACTTGACCAAGATATAATTAAGACAAACATTTTGACAAAGTTTCATCAAGATTGGGTCAGAAATACGGCTTCTAGAGTGTACACAAGGTTTTTCAAGTATTTGACCTAGTGACCTAGTTTTTAACTTCATGTGACCCATTTCCGAACTTGATCAAGATATAATTAAGATAAACAATTTGACAAAGTTTCATCAAGATTGGGTCAGAAATATGGCCTCTAGAGTGTACACAAGGTTTTTCCAATATTTGACCTAGTGACCTAGTTTTTAACTTCATGTGACCCATTTCCGAACTTGATCAAGATATAATTAAGATAAACAATTTGACAAAATTCCATCAAGATTGGGTAACAAATATGACCTCTAGAGTGTACACAAGTTTTTTCAAGTATTTGACCTAGTGACCTAGTTTTTGACCCCACATGACCCATTTTTTAACTTGACCGATATTTCATTGAGACAAACATTCTGACAAAGTTTCATCAAGATTGGGTCAAAAATATGGCCTCTAGAGTGTACACAAGGTTTTTCAAGTATTTGACCTAGTGACCTAGTTTTTAACCCCATGTGACCCATTTTCAAACTTGACCAAGATATAATTAAGACAAACATTCTGACAAAGTTGCATCAAGCTCGGGTCAAAAATATGGCCTCTAGAGTGTACAGAAGTTTTTTCCAATACTTGACCTAGTGACCTAGTTTTTAACTTCATGTGACCCATTTTCGAACTTGATCAAGATATAATTAAGATAAACAATTTGACAAAGTTTCATCAAGATTGGGTAACAAATATGACCTCTAGAGTGTACACAAGTTTTTTCAAGTATTTGACCTAGTGACCTAGTTTTTGACCCCACATGACCCATTTTTAAACTTGACCGAGATATTATTAAGACAAACATTCTGACAAAGTTTCATCAAGATCAGGTCAAAAATATGGCCTCTAGAGTGTACACACGGTTTTTCCAAAGTTTGACCTAGTGACCTAGTTTTTGAAACCATGTGACCCATTTTTGAACTTGACCAAGATATAATTAAGACAAACATTTTGACAAAGTTTCATCAAGATTGGGTCAGAAATACGGCTTCTAGAGTGTACACAAGGTTTTTCAAGTATTTGACCTAGTGACCTAGTTTTTAACCCCATGTGACCCATTTTCAAACTTGACCAAGATATAATTAAGACAAACATTCTGACAAAGTTGCATCAAGCTCGGGTCAAAAATATGGCCTCTAGAGTGTACACACGGTTTTTCCAAAGTTTGACCTAGTGACCTAGTTTTTAACACCATGTGACCCATTTTTGACCTTGACCAAGATATAATTAAGACAAACATTTTGACAAAGTTTCATCAAGATTGGGTAAGAAATACGGCTTCTAGAGTGTACACAAGGTTTTTCAAGTATTTGACCTAGTGACCTAGTTTTTAACCCCATGTGACCCATTTTCAAACTTGACCAAGATATAATTAAGACAAACATTCTGACAAAGTTGCATCAAGCTCGGGTCAAAAATATGGCCTTTAGAGTGTACACAAGGTTTTTCCAATATTTGACCTAGTGACCTAGTTTTTGACCCCACATGACCCATTTTTGAACTTGACCGAGATTTCATTGAGACAAATATTCTGACAAAGTTTCATGATGATTGCATCCGAAATGTGGCCTCTAGAGTGTACACAAGCAAAAGTTAACGGACGGACGACGGACGACGGACGGACGACGGAAGACGGACAACACACCATCCCATAAGCTCTGCTGGCCCTTGGCCAGTAGAGCTAAAAAGCACCAAACATTAACCAATTCGACTTAAGGACACGTGCTTTCAAAAAATGCCAGGAGACAAGCATGAGAGGCCCTTTAACCCATAATTATGAGGCCCCAATGAGGGGCCCTCTATTAAATTAAAAAAATATACTACAATTATTAAAATAATAATTTTGGGGGGGTTCAGTGTGAGATCGAAATTTATTTCATCGAGTGATCTTCGAAAATGGCATTCTCAAGATTGGCCAACAAAAAAGCAAATGTTCTTTTTATTTATGCTTTAGTCTTGTTTTACAGCGTTTTAATAGCCAATCAGATATTTCAATTCCTCACGTGTAGCCCCAACTTTACAGACAATTTACTATAACTCAATAAATACTACGTAAGTGAAATAGTGCACAAGAATTGAATTAATTAAAAATTGATTATGTTCAAAATATCAGTTTTTTCCAACAATACACGCAATCAAATGAGTCTCAATTGTAAAAAAGTAGTCCCAAAAACCAGTGAGATAACATATTGGTATTCTACTGTTTTCAAACAGTGAGATACCAATTTTATCAGATGTCGTTGCAAAGCATCAAATAAAAACTATTATTGGTCATCCGGTTTCATGTGGAAAATGTCAAATTAGCCTAAATTGTACATAACTTTAACGGTTTTTTTTTCTTTCGCACTGCCCACTGCACATGCATTGCTGAGTACATGGGAGGTTTGCCTTGTTGCACTTGCAGTGTCAATGGCATGTTGTTGTACAGTTGCATTTGACCAGTTCTTGACAACGTTTTGAAGCCTCAGGGAGAGTACTCCAGAACGGAATCTAGTTAACAGATTATTTAGCCCACACCCACTCAGTGGTCGATGGCAGTAGGCTACAGCAATCCAAAGGAGCATTTTATCCAAATGTGACTGCTCTGGTAGACAGCTCGCAGTATATGCTGGTCAAGCGCACTCTGTAATCATCAATTTGTCTATTTCCATTTGAAAACATGGTTCCTGGCAGTGTTGACAGTTTCAAAAGCCAATTTTCTGGAGTACATGAGAATAACAAATCTCTCGAGCATGTCAGTATCCATATCAGTGACTTGTTCAAGGGCTGAAGATAAACGCTTGAAGAGCCAATGTATTTCTGGCATAGGTTTCCACATATTAAACGCAGTCTTTTTACCAATGCCATTAAATGACAAAACCGTAAACTATCAAACATGAGATTGCAAGAAACAGTAGAAGTCCCCAAGAAGCATCGGGGCAATGACGCTCAGAAATCATATGTGCTGGTATGTATTGGAAATTCTTGGCATGACCAAATGCATTCCAAAGGCAACAATCGGAATTAGCAAATGGACTGGCAATGGCAATAGCTAATACTACTACGTCAGTAATAGTGGCATATAAAAGTATGTTTTTGCAATCGCTATTGAAAGCATGCGCTGTGTGGAGCATCATCCTGTAATCTGCTTCCTCGAGGTTACATCTATTTCGACGTTTCGTTGCCAACCTTCTCGCCTCTCACCGCTGCCGGTTGAAATCCCACTGGTAGCTCGACTTATGAGAAAGTGTCGATTCTTACGGTTTTCGGGAGGTCTACAGTACTGGTTCTAACCAGGAAAAGTGTGTGATCTGCCTCCACTACAAACAAATATAACATTGCATGTGTTGAAAATGACGTAAAACACAATACAAACAAACAAATCTATTTCGCTATCTCCAATATACTTCAGGTCATTCTCTCCTTATGTCGAAATGACAGTTTTCCCTATCATAAATTCGAAACCCTTTACACACTTTGAAAGGTACTAATACAATCCAATTTTCTCAATCAAACCGAGACTGCAATATTTCGTATGTGTCGTGCTCGCCATTTCCAAAGGTCCATTATCATACTCTTTTTTGAAGAAATGTTTTCCAATTTTGAGGTATCATGGTTGTAGGTAAGACTTTCACAGACTCTGATGTACCGCTAGTCTGTCTTGTATAGGCCTTCAGACTGTCATCTCGATATACATCCCATACAATGTCAAGTCGTAGCTACTTTGTGATGTACGGCAGAAATACTTTGTTGGCATAGTCTTCGAATGTTGTTATCATATCATTGGCTTTATGTGGGTCAAGTCATTGAACTACAGCCGCTCCGTCAATGACAATACAATCAACAGCTGGGCATTCATTGGTTTTATAACATAATTTCTCAAGTGGTTCCAATAGATCGGACATGCTACCGAATTTCATTTCATTGTTCTCAGCCATTGCTAGTGGCCAACCGTGATTTCCATGAGCGAAGAAGTTATCAAGGTCCCCATCTCTATTTTGGCAGGCTTTATACATTCTGAAGAACAAGTCTATGTCTGTCTTCATGGTCTTCATTTTGTCTTTGTTCTTTAATGATTGTTTTTGTCCTTTATTACGAAATAAGGGTAGGTTGTTTCTGGTGAGCGGTTCGTAGAATGACCTCCTCATTGCCGATTTTCTCTGATACCACATTATCATACTGTTTTCACCCTTTCCCGCTTGTCTCGCAGATCCTATTGCATTCTTGGTCATCGTGACTTTCGAGTCCAATGTCTTTAAGCAGAATCTGTAAACAACAGGAGGAGTGCTGTTATTGCTGGTGTTCTCTTGGATCAAGTACATGCTTTTGTGCAAAGTATGATGACCATGACAAGAAGTCATATTTGTCTATTGTTGACTAACCAATGTTGTTTTTAACATGTTCTAGCCAGTCTGACTGTAATGTGACAAAACCTGGATACTGCTGATTTGGTGGAGGTTCACATCCGTAAATCACTGTGGGTTGCAGAGTGTTAGTCCAAAACGCTGTCGGTAGTACATCTAAGTACTTCTCTGGAAGACTCTTCGTAACTGTTCGTCCCTGTAATGATCGTACACTGAGGGAAGTGGATTCAGAATCCTCAAGATATTCATATACATGTTGTGAAAGTGAGATGGCTGTTCCATGAAAAGCATCAGTTGACTTACTGACTGTGGGTTATGGTCTATATTGTATAAGGTTTCCAGTCATGTAAAGCCCATTTCTGATATTTGGCAAGCACACAATTCCGGCTCTTTCGTAGTCATCTATGTGTATACTTTATTTGGCTGATATACATGATACTTAATATAGTTTTCATGTCAGGCCACCTTGGAATTGAATTGAATTGGATTTTATAGTCGCACCAACAGCTACATGTAAGGTCATATGGCGACTTTTCAGCTTCCTCTTGTAAAGGAAGACCCAGTTGCCCCTCTGGGCAATTTTCATGCACGGTCGAGCACCTGGGTAAACCACCGACGTTCCACAAGCCAACTGGATAGCTTCCTCACATAAAGTTTCCTAGGCCTCTGTGGGATCGAACCTACAGCGATGAGGGGCAATTTATTTCAATTCAGAGACGTTTACCAATCGGCCTAGGCCATCTTTTAAACAATCATTACATGCAAATAACGTCCGTGTCAACACTGCCAGTGTCGTCTGCAAAATGGCGAATTTAAACAAGAGGTCAATGACCTTGAAGCTCTACTGATTGATTTTGATTTCAGGAAGTAGTCACTACAAACTTGTTTTTTGAAAATTTATTTTTAGCTGTGGCGGCCATCTTGAATTTCCGGCCGACCTGAAATTTTGCTAGGATCAATTAGACATCAAGAGAAACATTCGTGTGAAGTTTCATGAAAATCCGTCAAGTAGTTTCAGAGGAGTAGTCGCTACAAGTTTGCATTCTATAACTCTATGTAAACAAAGATGGCCACTGGCAGCCATGTTTAACGTCGAATCAAAATAGTATTCGACTCGGATAACCATCATGTCATGCTGATCATTTTAGAAAAAGTCCCATATCAATATCACTTATAGTTTTCAAAAGTAGTCGCTACAAACTTATTTTTTAAAAATCTATTTTTAGCTGTGGCGGCCATCCTGAATTTCTGGCCGATCTGAAATTTTGCTAGGATCAATAAGACATCAAGAGCAACATTCCTGTGAAGTTTCATGAAAATCCGTCAAAAAGTGTTAGAGGAGTAGTTGCTACAAGTTTTCATTATATAACTCTATGTAAACAAAGATGGCCGCTGGCAGCCATGTTTAACGTCGAATCAAAATGATTTTCGACAAGGACCAACATCTTGTCATGCTGATCATTTTAGAAAAAGTCCTATATCAATATCACTTAGAGTTTTCAAGAAGTAGTCGCTACAAACTTGTTTTTTAAAAACCTATTTTTAGATTTGGTGGCCATCTTGGATTTCACATCAACATGATTTTTTGCTAGGATCAACTAGACTTCATGGGCAACATTACTATAAAGTTTCATGAAAATCCATTCAGTAGTTTCAGAGGAGTAGTCGCTACAAAAAAAAGTTTACGGACAGACGGACGGACGGACGGACGGACGGACCAACATTGGTGGTTTATGGGGTAAATGTTTTATGAGCTAAATTTTCGTCTATGATTATGAGTTACGCAAACGCATAAACCCGTTTGTACCAAAAAATACCAAGAAATTAGCTCATAAGTATCAAGTCCATTCATACATTAGTTTTAACTGTCCACCCCTAGGAGCTAAAAAAAAAAAGTTTATCTAGAACGATTTCTTACCCCATAAACCATGTTCTGACGTATTTCTACAGAAGGCTAAGAAACTTAAGCTCATAAGTCAAATTGGCCCTGAAACCCTGCTGGGACCAACAAATTAGCTCATAAACCTCATGTTTTGGAGCGGACGGACAGACGGACGACGGACGCCGCACCACGGCATAAGCTCTGCTGATCTCTGATCAGTCGAGCTAAAAAGGGAAATAACTGAAATATATCAAACAACCATTTCCTTACAAAGGGAATAAATAACAAGAGGTCAATGACCTTGAAGCTCTACTGATTGATTTTGATTTCAGGAAGTAGTCGCTACAGACTTGTTTTTTGAAAATCTATTTTTAACCATGGCGGCCGTCTTGAATTTCCGGCCAACCTGAAATTTTGCTAGGATCAATTAGACATTAAGAGCAACATTCCTGTGAAGTTTCATGAAAATCCGTCAAGTAGTTTCAGAGGAGTAGTCGCTACAAGTTTTCATTATATAACTCAATGTAAACATGGCTGCCAAAGATGGCCGCTGGCAGCCATGTTTAACGTCAAATCAAAACAATTTTCGACAAGGACCAACATCATGTTATACTGATCATTTTAGAAAAAGTCCCATATCAATATCTCTTATAGTTTTGAAGAAGTAGTCGCTACAAACTTATTTATTTCAAATCTATTTTTAGCTGTGGTGGCCATCTTGAATTTCCGGCCGACCTGAAATTTTTCTAGGATCAACTAGACATCAAGAGCAACATTCCTGTGAAGTTTCATGAAAATCCGTCAAGTAGTTTCAGAGAAGTAGTCGCTACAAGTTTTTACTATATAACTCTATGTAACCAAAGATGGCCACTGGCAGCCATATTTAACGTCGAGTCAAAATAATTTTCCACAAGGATCAACATCATGTCATGCTGATCATTTTAGAAAAAGTCCCATATCAATATCACTTATAGTTTTCAAGAAGTAGTCGCTACAAACTTATTTTTTAAAAATCTATTTTTAGCTGTGACGGCCATCTTGAATTTCTGGCAGATCTGAAATTTTGCTAGGATCAATTAGACATCAAGAGCAACATTCCTGTAAAGTTTCATGACAATCCGCCAAGTAGTTTCAGAGGAGTAGTCGCTACAAGTTTTTACTATATAACTCTATGTAAACAAAGATGGCCGCTGGCAGCCATGTTTAACGTTGAATCAAAACGATTTTTGACAAGGATCAACATCATGTCATGCTGATCATTTTTGAAAAAGTCCCATATCAATATCACTTATAGTTTTCAAGAAGTAGTCGCTACAAACTTATATTATAAAACTCTATTTTTAGCTTTGGCGGCCATCTAGGATTTCACATCAACATGAATTTTTGCTAGGATCAACTAGACTTTATGGGCAACATTTCTGTAGTTTCAGAGGAGTTGTCGCTACAAATAAAAGTTTACGGACAGACGGACAGACGGACGGACGACGGACACCGCACCACGGCATAAGCTCTGCTGATCTCTGATCAGTCGAGCTTAAAATTGTTGTTATAGGATATACATTGTTTTAAATAGTGTTGCTACTAAATTAATATATATTTCTAGGTTTTAGACAATTTAAGTTGATTTATGGCAAAAAAAAATCAATCAATCTTTGAACCTCAATATGGGCCTCACCTGGGCTTGAAATTCAAGTACGGGCCTCATATATGCATTTTATATTTAAATAAGACCTTATTTAATTACTTACACATGTTAGTGTTGTGTAAAACTATGTTTGAGTAATTATAATACTACATATTTATCAGTAATAGTAACACCTTATCACTGGGCTTAGACAATATCATATGCCCCCTTTGGGGCCTCATTTAAGCAGGAGATAGAGCCTCTCATGATTGTCTCCTGGACTTTTTTTAACAAGCTTGGCCTATAGTATAATCATCGGAAGAAAAATGAAGGCCCTATCGTCTTAACTAGGCAAAATATAGCATTTTTAAATAAATCAAGGGCCGTAACTCCGGTGTAAATGGTCCGAATTGACTGGCTTTCGAACTCGTCCGAGCGTTCATTGATATCACAATCTGGTAGAATTTGGTAAAGATCGGATAAAAAACAATCTGGCAAAGTTTGGTAAAGATAGGATGCAAAATGGAGGCGCTAGAATGTTGACAAGACAAACATAGCAATTTTCTTTAATTCAAGGGCAATAACTCCTGTGTTACTTGTCCGATCTGGCCTGTTTTCAAACTTGTCCGAGCATTCATTGATATTTACAATCTGGTGAAGTTTGGTAAAGACGGATGAAAAACGAAAGTGCTAGAGTGTTGACATCAAAAAGTTAACGCATTTTTTGATAATTCAAGGGCCATAACTTCGGTATTACTGGTCCGATTTGGCTTTTCTTTTAACCTGACCGAGCTCTCATCAATACCAACAGTCTGGCAAAGGTTGGTGAAGGTAGGATGCAAAATGGAGGCGCTAGAGTGTTTACAAGACAAAATATAGCAATTTTTGTTAATTCAAGGGCAATAATTCCAGTGTTACTGGTCCGATCTAGCTGGTTTTCGAACTCGTCCAAGCTTTCATTGATATTAATAATTTTTAAAGTTTGGTAAAGATCGAATGAAAAACGAAGGCCAGAGTGTTGACATCAAAAAGTTAACGGACTGACGAACAATGGACAAAAGACCAATAGCATAAACCAGCTAATTATGTAAATAATGAATACAATTCTTGTGCATTCATTTTTCAAAAAACAAATGTATCATCAAAATGGTGGATTTCTCCAACTGTAGATAGTATGTGACAGATTAAGGTGATGAAACAACACATGAGTTTTCCCAGTTTAAGTCGGTCATTCATTCACATGTTTTCTCAGTGTAAGGTGGTCAGCCAGTAAAACACATGTTTTCCCAGTGTAAGACGGTCATCCATTCAAACACACATTTTCCCAGTGTAAGACGGTCATCCATTCGAACACACATTTTTCCACTGTAAGACAGTCATCCATTCAAACACATGTTTTCCCAGTGTAAAACAGTCATCCACTTAAACACATGGTTTCCCAGTGTAAGGCAGTCATCCACTGAAATACATGTTTTTTTCTCAGTGTAAGGTGATCATCCATTCAAACACACATTTCCCCTGTGTAAGGTAGTCACAACCTCAAACATATGTTTTTCCAGTGTAAGGTGGTCAGCCAGTCAAACACATTGTTTTCCCAGTGTAAGACAGACATCCACTTAAACACATGTTTTCCCAGTGTAAGACGGTCATCCAATCAAACACACATTTTCCCAGTGTAAGGCAGTCATCCATTCAAACACACATTTTCCCAGTGTAAGACAGTCATCCATTCAAAGTGTAAAACAGTCATCCACTTAAACACATGTTTCCCCAGTGTAAGACAGTCATCCACTTAAATACATGTTTTTTTCTCAGTGTAAGGTGATCATCCATTCAAACACACATTTCCCCTGTGTAAGGTAGTCACAACCTCAAACACATGTTTTCCCAGTGTAAGACAATCACCCACTCAAACACATGTTTTCTCAGTGTAAGACAATCACCCACTCAAACACATGTTTTCCTAGTGTAAGTTGGTCATCCATTCAAACACACGTTTTCCCAGTGTAAGACAGTTGTCCATTCAAACATACATTTTCCGCGTGTGAGACAGTCATCCATTCAAACACACGTTCCCCTGTGTAAGGTATCCACTCAAACACATGTTTTCCCAGTGTAATAAATCACCAACTCAAACACATGTTTTTCCAGTGTAAGACAATCACCCATTCAAACACATGTTTTCCCAGTGTAAGATGGTCGTCCATTCAAACACACATTTTCCTGTGTAAGGTAGTCACCCACTCTTACACATGTTTTCCCAGTGTAAGATGGTCACCATTCAAACACACATTTCCCGTTTTTGAGTGGGATGCCCCAATATGAGTGAAGTATGAATAAGATGCATAATGCTATAAGAAATCCCAAACCAAATTTATAGATATATACATGCTTACATGCAAACCTAGATCTGCCTTTATTGCACATTTTATGGGCCATCACTATTTGGGTTCCATGGGAGCCCAGAATTTGCAGAATTCAAATTTAATTACCCAACCCTTTACAACATACTACAAGGAAACCAATTCCAAAATTTAGTTCAGCTAGGACAAGAAATGCAAGAGATATAGACCTGTAAACACAGCTTACACGCAAAATTTGATGTGAAACAGGGGTTACAGGAACCAAAATTACTTAAGCAGCCCTTAAGATAATGCTATAAGGAAGCCATTGGCCAAATATGATTGTGCTAGGGTATGAATTGTAAGAGATATAGACTTGTAAACACAGCTTACACGCAAAATTTGATGTGAAATGGGACACATTTTATGGGCTATCATAATTTGGGTTCCATGGGAGCCCATGGGTTACAGTAACCAAAATTGCTTATGCAGCCCTTAAGATAATGATATAAGGAAGCCCATGGCCAAATTTGGTTGTGCTAGGATAAGAAATGTAAGAGATATAGACTTGTAAACACAGCTTACACGCAAACCTTGATGTGGGACGCCGACCCCGAGGTGATTACATAAGCTCTCTTATTCTTCGAATAGTCGAGCTATGAAGTGTTTGTTTGCTGTACTCCTACCGACCGTCTAAAAAGGCAGCGACCGATATTTTTGTTTAGCCTTTTCGGATTTTTTTTTTTTTTTTCACTTCGTTTTCGGACCCGGACTCCAATCGGTACCGGATACCGGCATATAAATGTCTAGAAACAGGTGCGCGTGCGCGGTGTTATTGGACGCTTGCTAATGTTATATAGTGAATAAGCATTCACATGCCATGACGTGACAACCAAAATGGACGAAAAAACATTTTCAATGTCAGTTTCTGTGGAAAAAGAGAAAAACAATTGTTCATATCTCGTAAAAAATGCAAACAGGAAAGTTAATATAAAACGCGATTGGTATGAACTGTTTGACATCGCTACTTCCCATTTATCTGATGGCGATTTGCCGGAAGATATTGATGAAACATTTGAGAAAATTGCTCAGTTTTCTGTGTCATCGGCCCCTAATTTTACTTCAATTATGAGAATGATATGTGTGTGTTTTACAAACTTGTCCAAATCAGAACAGTTAAAAAGAGACTTTAACTCTAAATATATATATTTGAAACTCCTCTCAATGTCCTGACATTGAAGTCATCTTGTAGAAGATTTTTAGTTTTAAATCTTTGACAAGCACTGAAGTTATTATCTTGTCATAAATCAGTCTTTAAAATTCTAGTCATTCAATGTTTGCATTAAGCACTGATATATGTTTGACAGTTAAAGTGCATTGATTTGATAAATGTGTGTTAAATATTTCTTTTGTTTTTGAAACCTGTTTCCAAGTTCTTTGTTGAGTTTTATCTCTGAAAAGTGTGTGTGTTTTTTATGTCTTGATGTCACAAATACTATTTGTTATAGTCCCACTCTACTTAACAGTCTCAATCAAACCGAGACTGCAATATTTCGTATGTGTCGTGCTCGGCCGTTTCCAAAGGTCCATTATCATACTCTTTTTTTATACTAGAGGCTTGACTCTCTGGCTGGATTTTCTGCCAGGCGTGGTTAAGCTTTATTACAAATACTCATAACATTTGAAGTTTAATATGTATACAAATTTGTTTTAATTTTATTTTTATATATTCAATCAATTTACAACAACAGAAAACATACAAAAAATTATTCGTAAAGAAATATTAATGAGGTTATCCACAGACTGCATTATAATACATTGAGATAGGAAATTATGATTTGTAAGAATGCTTAAACAGGACTGTGGCAAAAAAAAAAGAAAAAAAAAGAAAGACCCACCTACCTACCCACTTAAAAAATTCAGGGTCGGAGCACAGCAAACAAATATTTTTTTAAGGATGGCCTAAGACACTAAAACACATGTTTTCCCAGTGTAAGACAGTCATCCATTCAAACACAAGTTTTCCCAGTGTAAAACAGTCATCCATTCAAACACATGTTTCCCCAGTGTAAGGTTGTCACCTACTCAAACATGTTTCCCCAGTGTAAGGTTGTCACCCACTCAAACATGTTTCCCCAGTGTAAGACAGCGATCTGCTTGAACCCATTTTCCCAATTAAGGTAGTCATCCATTCAAACACGCTTTCCCCGTGTAACACGCTTTCCCCAATACATGGGGATGCCCATCAAGTTTTCTGGTAATCTAATATCAAGGGATTTGTATAAGCTATAAGCTTTGTAAATAATCATTGTAAAATAATTATACTGCTAATAATTAAGAGGTTAATCTAGCCCGTGGGCCATCCAGTAGGTGTGTCATTATCGACAAAAGGCACACCATGGCCATATATTTGCCTTTTTATTACATACTTTACTAATTTAGGGATGGGTATCATTGGAAATTTCGTATGGCAAAGATGTCTAACAAGGTTAGTAGGTTACACAAATTAGAAATCTTAACCTAGCAACTAGAACAGGTGAACTTTAACTAATTGAGCTAACCGATAATCAGCACTAAACAGCAGTATTAAAAGTACAGCAGACCTTCATTTTCCCTAGATTTCCATATGATTACCAGTTTTTCTATAGAAACATCGCAACATGTTTCGCAACCTGCGCTCCTAGTCCCGCAATATTATATATCAATATAATAGCAAAAGACAATCAATCATTTTCACACCATTTATGGAATATCATATCGGTCAAAATTAAAGAAATTAAGAAACCCAATTGTAAGGGTAAATGAATGTAGCTAACAGGTATTTACGATATAAGTAGTCTAAGATGCAAACAATTGTTTTTCAAATCAATGAATTATGTTTAATAAATTACTTAAATCAATTTTCCGCCTTGTCTGTTTTTAAAAACCATGTCTGAATTACTATAATGATTTATTTCAACGTTCATTTGAAAACAATATTTACTGGTCAGTGAAAATTGCAGTTGAGATTTCAACGTCAGCTACAATAGGCCTGTTTGATGACGTCGTGTTTTTGCGTGTGAATAGTCTGTTGCTACTGTGCCGATTTTCTATAAACATTAATGGCGCAGTGTGCCGATTATGGATTGTGGGAAAGGAGTGATAAGCACAGTTTTTCTTATAAGATAGGTTACTATTTATAACAAGAGGTCAATGACCTTGAAGCTCTACTGATAGGTTTTCGATAGATAGATCAGCATTCCTGTGAAGTTTCATGAAAATCCACCAAGTAGTTTCAGAGGAGTAGTCGCTACAAGTATTCATTATATAACTCTATGTAAACGAAGATGGCCGCTGGCGGCCATGTTTAACGTCAAATCAAAATAATTTTTGACAAGGATCAACATCATGTCATACTGATCATTTTAGAAAAAGTCCCATATCAATATCACTTATAGTTTTCAAGAAGTAGTCGCTACAAACTTGTATTTTGAAAATCCATTTTTAGCCATGGTGGCCATCTTAAATTTCCGGCCGACCTGAAATTTCGCTAGGATCAATTAGACATCAAGAGCAACATTCCTGTGAAGTTTCATGAAAATCAGCAGAGTAGTTACAGAGGAGTAGTTGCTACAAGTATTTACTAGATAACTCTATGTAAACAAAGATGGCCGCTGACAGCCATGTTTAACATTGAATCAAAACGATTTTCGACAAGGACCAACATCATGTCATGCTGATCATTTTAGAAAAAGTCCCATATCAATATCACTTATAGTTCCAAGAAGTAGTCACTACAAACTCGTTTTTTGAAAATCTATTTTTAGCCGTGGTGCCAATCTTGAACTTCCGGCCGACCTGAAGTTTCGCTAGGATCAATTAGACATCAAGAGCAACATTCGTGTGGTTTCATGAAAATCCGTCAAGCAGTTTCAGAGGAGTAGTCGCTACAAGTTTTCATTATATAACTATGTAAACAAAGATGGCCGCTGCAGCCATGTTTATCGTCGAAACGAAATAATTTTCGACAAGGATCAACATCATGTCATACTGATTATTTTACGAAAAGATGCATATCAATATCACTTATAGTTTTCAAGGAGTAGTCACTACATACTTGTTTTTTGAAAATTTGTTTTTAGCCGTGGTGGCCATCTTGAATCTCCAACCAACCTGATGTTGCTAGGATCATTTAGACATCAGGAGCAACATTCCTTTTAAGTTTCATGGAAATCCGTCGATTAGTTTCAGAGGAGTAGTCACTACAAGTTTTTACTAAATAACTGTAAACTGACTGTAAACAAAGATGGCCGCTGGTAGCCATGTTTAACGTCGAATCAAAATGATTGTCGACAACGACCAACATCATGTCATGCTGATCATTTTAGAAAAAGTCCCATATCAATATCACTTAGAGTTTTCAAGAAGTAGTGGCTACAAACTTGTTTTTTAAAAAATTATTTTTAGATTTGGCGGCCATCTTGGATTTCACATCAACATGAATTTTTGCTAGGATCAACTAGACTTCATGGGCAACATTTCTGTAAAGTTTCATGAAAATCCAGTCAGTAGTTTCAAAGAAGTAGTCGCTACAAAAAAAAGTTTACGGACAGACAGACGGAAGACGGACACCGCACCACGGCATAAGCTCTGCTGATCTCTGATCAGTAGAGCTAAAAAGGCATGTAATAAAACTACTTTAATCTAACTTCTGTTCTTACCTTCAACCTGTCACGATCTTTACTGTGTTCCCTTTCTTTACTATGTTCCTTATTTTCCCTTTCTCTACTGTGCTCCTTATGCTCTCTCTTAAGTTCCCTATGTTCAACTTCTTTATGATCCCTTTCTTTGCTATGTTCCTTGGGTTCCTCTTGCTTAATATGTTCCTTATGTTCTCTTTCCCTACTATAGTGTTTATGTTCTCTTTCTCGACTGTACTCTCGGTTTTCATCTCTACCATTAGTCCTGTTTTCTCTCTCTTTCTCGTGATCACTAACCTCCACCTGTATATCCTTGATGGTGACCTCTCTACTGGTCACCTCCACCTCTACTGCGACCTCTTGTTTCACAACAGCCGGTTCTACAATAGCCAAGAAGACACAATATATGGGGCTTATGTACATAATGGGTTTAACTTTCAGAAATTCTGTCATTAGATAGAATGCATGCGGTTCTTTCATGAGTGAGAAATACAAACAAAATACCCAAGAGGGCCTGCATCGCTCTACTGACTAAACGGTGTACGTACGTTTTTTTATTAATTTGATATCATTGATAAACATCTTCCGACAAATTTGGTGGAAATCAAGTGAAAAACAAGAGGCCCAAGAGGGCCTATATCACTCTACTGGCTATATGGAGTCTTTGAACACGACAACAGCTGCGCAACTAGGCTTGGTACTGATCATTCCTGCCAAGTTTCACTGAAATCCAGCCAGGGTTTCAAGAAAAATTGCCTGGATAAAGTTTGTGTATATTAGGCCATAACTCATTCAACCAGAACACAGCGATGATAGGTGCAACTAGGCTTGATATTCATCATCCCTGCCAAAATTCATTGAAATTCAGCCAGGAGTTCAGAAGAGACTAGTCTGGATAAAGTTTGTGTATCAAAACTGTTAAAGGGCTATAACTCCGCAACAAGAGGCCCAAGAGGGCCTGTGGATGCTCCACTTGCTAAAGATAAAGTTTATATATAAGGGGACATAACTCTTTCAAAAATTATTCAACCGGAACATTGTGATGACATACGCAACTAGGCTTGGTACTGATCATCCCTGCCAGGTTTTGTTGAAACCCAGCCAGAGGTTCAAGAGAACTAATCTGTACAAAGTTAGTGTATTAAAACCTTTACGGGGTCATAACTTTGCCAAAATTCATTCAGCCACAACACGGCAATGACAGGTGCAACTAGGCTTGGTACCGATCATTCCCACCAAGATTCGCTGAAATCCGGAAAGAATTCAGAAGAGACAATTTCTGGACAAAGTTTGTCTATTAAAAGCTTAAAGGGCCATAATTCATTCAACCGGATTATGTCGATGATATGCACAATTACGCTTGATATTGATCATCCTTGTCAAGTTTCGCTGAAATCAAGCCAGGGGTTCAGGAGAACTGGCCCGGAAAATGTTTGTGTATCAAACACATTTAAAGGGCCATAACTCTGCCAAGAGTCTGTAAACCAGAACGCGATGATGATATGCACATTTAGGCTTGGTGCTGATCATCTCTGCAAAGTTTCGTAGAAATCTGGCGAGGGGTTCAGGAGAACTAATTCAGACAAAGTTTGTGTATTAAACCCTTTAAAGGGCCATAACTCTGCCAAAAAATAATTTAACCGGAACACAGCGATGATTTGCACAACTAGACCAGGAACTGATCATCCCTAAAAAGTTTTGTTTAAATCCGGCCAGGGGTTCAGGAGAACTAGTCAGGACAAAGTTTGTGTATTAAAACCTTTAAAGGGTCATAACTCTGCCAAAATCATTCAACCGGAACACGGTGTTGATATGATTAACTAGGCTGGTTTTCAAATTTGCCAGAGCTTTCATTGATGTTAACAATCTAATAAAGTTTGGTAAAGATTAAATGAACCAGAACTGTCGCCGAGGCGGACAAATACCCCCTGCTGGCAACTTGTTGTGGGGTGGCTAAACATACAAGACTTTGTTCCTATAAGATACATAGACGTATATTATAGAGAAAAAGCCAGAACAAAAATTTTCTATTGACTACTAAGTATAAAATGCATTAAAAATACAAAGGGCCATAACTGAGTGGAAAATTATCAAACCGGAATGTCACGAAAATATCCGCATCTCCACTTGATATTGATGCTTTGTAGCAAGTTTCACGAAATTATAACATGGGGATTTAGAGAAATAGCCCAAACAAGAATTTTCTATTTGACTACCAAGTATGAAATGTTGAATCAAAACGATTTTCGACAAGGACCATCATCATGTCATGCTGATCATTTTAGAAAAAGTCCCATATCAATATCACTTAGAGTTTTCAAGAAGTAGTCGCTACAAATTCGTTTTTTAAAAATCTATTTTTAGATTTGGCGGCCATCTAGGATTTTATATCAACATGAATTTTTGCTAAGATAAACTAGAATTCATGGGCAAAATTTCTGTAAAGTTTCATGAAAATCCATTCAATAGTTTCAGAGGAGTAGTCGCTACAAAAAAAGTTTACAGACGGACAGACAGACGGACGGACGACGGACACCACACCACAGCATAAGCTCTGCTGATCTCTGAGCTAAAAACAATGAAGTTTGCAGTTTGCTGAGATGACATTTAAGTGCATTTGTTTAAAAACAAAATGCCATTCTATTAACAAGAGGTCAATGACCTTGAAGCTCTACCGATTGATTTTGATTTCAGGAAGTAGTCGCTACAAACTTGTTTTCTGAAAATTTATTTTTAGCCATGGCAGCCATCTTGAATTTCCGGCCGACCTGAAATTTTGCTAGGATCAATTAGACATCATGATCAAGAGCAACATTCCTGTGAAGTTTCATGAAAATCCGTCAAGTAGTTTCAGAGGTGTAGTCGCTACAAGTTTTCATTATATAACTCTATGTAAACAAAAATGGACGCTGACAGCCATGTTTAACATCGAATCAAAACGATTTTTGACAAGGACCAACATCATGTCATGCTTTACAGAAATGTTGCTCATGAAGTCTAGTTGATAGTAGCAAAAATTCATGTTGATGTGAAATCCAAGATGGCCGCCAAAGCTAAAAATAGATTTTTAAAATACAAGTTTGTAGAGACTACTTCTTGAAAACTATAAGTGATATCTGATAGATTTTGATAGCTAGATCAGCATTCCTGTGAAGTTTCATGAAAATCTGTCAAGTAGTTTCAGAGGAGTAGTCGCTACAAGTTGAAGTTTTTACTATATAACTCTAGGTATACAAAGATGGCCACTGGCAGCCATGTTTAATGTCCAATCAAAATAATTTTAGACAAGGATCAACGTCTTGTCATGCTGATCATTTCAGAATAAATCCCATATCAATATCACTTACAGTTTTCAAGAAGTCGCTACAAACTTGTTTTTAAAAATCTATGTTTAGCCGTGGTGGCCATCTTGAATTTCCGGCCAACCTGAAATTTTGCTAGGATCGATTAGACATCAAGAGCAACATTCCTGTAAAGTTTCATGAAAATCCGCCAAGTAGTTTCAGAGTAGTCGCTACAAGTTTTTACTATATAACTCTCTATGTAAACAAAGATGGCCACTGGCAGCCATGTTTAACGTTGAATCAAAACAATTTTTGACAAGGACCAACATCATGTCATGCTGATCACTTTAGAAAAAGGCCCATATCAATATCACTTATAGTTTTCAGGAAGTAGTCGCTACAAACTTGTATTTTAAAAATCTATATTTAGCTTTGGTGGCCATCTTGGATTTCACATCAACGCGAATATTTGCTAGGATCAACTAGACTTCATGGGCAAAACGGCATAAGCACAGTTTTACCCTCATCCAACCAGATATGTTCTTTTAATAGTATCACATTTAGCTCCAGAATGTCTATTCAAAGTAACCAGTTTCTACAACATTGCCAAACGATAAGTTGTTTTTTAAAGAGTTTTATTTAAACTGCCGTGTATTTTAGTGTTTTTTGTTTCGTATTTGTTATTTTCGTGTTTGTGTACCCCTGATGAAGGCGTAAAGCCGAAAGCGCTTGGGTTTTTATAAACTGTAGCACTGTATAAATTGTAGCACTGTATAAATGTTTTTTTCCCCATCTATTAATTTATTCCAACATTTTCGTATCCCCTCGGGGATCCAGTGCTTTTTGAAAGGTATTTTGTAGATGTATGTATTTTCTCATCCTTATTTTCTCACCCTTATATGTATATATATATATATATTAAAAAAATAAATGTAAAAGTGACCTAAATGCCAAAGTTGAAGGTAAAAATTATAAGGTTATCTGCCCTTTGCTTGGAGAGTCAAGGTCACATCCACATCTGCTTTGTCACGTTGCGATGTACCATCCTAGATACAACTATAAACAAAGATTGAAAGGTGTAGTGCATACAGTTTGCTCGAAATTGACCCCAATGCAAAAGTTGAAAGTAAAATTATTAAGTTATCTGCCCTTTGCTTGGAGGGTCAAGGTCACTTCCACATTTGCTTTGTCACGTTGCGATGTACCAGTCAAGATACAACTATAAGCAAAGTTTTAAAGTTTGTGAAAAAGTGACCTAAACGCAAAAGTTGAACCTAAAAATGATCAAGTTATCTGCCCTTTGCTTGGAGGGTCAAAGGTCACTTCCACATTTGCTTTGTCACATTGCGATGTACCACCCAAGATACAACTATAAGCAAAGTTTGAAAGGTCTAGTGTATACTGTTTGTGAGAAAATGACCTAACCGCAAAACTTGAATGTTGCCGCCGCTGTTGCCGCCGTTGCCGCCGCCGGAAAAGCAACACCTATGTCTCTTTTTTTCTTCGAAAAAGGAGAGACAAAAAATAAAGACCCTATCGTCTTAACAAGGCAAAATATAGCATTTTTAACTAAATCAAAGGTCATAACTCTGCTGTTACTAAACCGATATGGCTGGTTTTCAAACTTGTCCGAGTTTTCATTGATATTAACAATCTGTGCAAGTTTGGTAAAGATCAAATAATAAATAAAGGTGACAGAGTGTTCACAAGGCAGAAAATGGCATTTTTCAGAAAAAACAAGAGGTCAATGACCTTGAAGCTCTACTGGCAGGTTCTGAAAGCTAGATCAGCATTCCTGTGAAGTTTCATGAAAATCTGTCAAGTAGTTTCAGAGTAGGCGTTACAAGTTTTTATATATAACTCTATGTAAACAAAGATGGCCGCTAGCAACCATGTTTAACGTCGAATCAAATTAATTTTCAACAAGGACCAACATCATGATTGTCATGCTGATCATTTTAGAAAAAGTCAATATCACTTATATTTTCAAGAGGGAGTCATTAAAAAAATCAAATTTTAGCCGTGACGGCCAACTTGAATTATCGGCTGACCTGAAATTTTGTTAGGATCAACTACACATCAAGAGCAACATTTCTGTTAAGTTTCATGAAAATCTTTAAAGTAGTTTCAGAGGAGTAGTCACTACAAGTATTTATTATATAACTCCATGTAAACAAAGATAGACGCTGGCAGCCATGTTTAATGTCGAATCAAAATGATTTTCGACAAGGACCAACATCATGTCATGCTGATCATTTTAGAAAAAGTCCCATATCAATATCACTTTCAGTTTTCAAGAAGAAGTCGTTACAAACTTGTCTTTTAAAAATATATTTCTAGCCATGGCGGCCATCTTGAATTTCTGGCCGACCTGAAATTGTGCTCAGATCAACTAGACACCAAGAGCTACATTCCTGTGAAGTTTCATGAAAATTCGTCGAGTAGTTTCAGAGGAGAAGTCGCTACAAGTTTTTACTATTATAACTCTATGTAAACAAAGATGGCCACTGCAGCCATATTTAATGTTGAACCAAAATGATTTTCGACAAGGGCCAACATCATGCCATGCTGATCATTTTATAAAAAGTCCCATATCAATATCACTTACAGTTTTCAAGAAGTAGTTGCTACAAACTTGTATTTTAAAAAAGTATTTTTAGTTGTGGCCGCCATCTTGAATTTCCAGTTGATCTGAAATTTGCTAGGACCAACTAGACATTAAGAGCAACACTCCTGTGAAATTTCATGAAGATCCGTCAAGTAGTTTCAAAGGAGTAGTCGCTACAAGTTTTTACTATATAACTCTATGTAAACAAAGATGGCCGCTGGTAACCATGTTTAATTTCGAATCAAAATGATTTTCGACAAGGACAAACATCATGTCATGCTGATCATTTTAGAATGAGTCCCATATCGATATCACTTATAGTTTTCAACAAGTAGTCGCTACAAACTCTTTTTTTTTTCAATTCTATTTTTAGCCATGGTGGCCATCTTGAATTTCCAGCTGACCCGAAATTTTGCTAGGATCAACTAGACATCAAGAGCAACATCCTTTGAAATTCCATGAAAATAGTCGAGTAGTTTCAGAGGAGTAGTCGCTACAAGTTTTTACTATAAAACACCATGTAAACAAAGATGGCCACTGGCAGCCATGTTTAATGTCGAATCAAAATGATTTTCGACAAGGACCAACATCATGTCATGTTGATCATTTTAGAAAAAGTCCCATATCAATATCACTTAAAGTGATTAAGAAGTAATCGCTACAAACTTGTTTTTTAAAAATCTATTTTAAGCCGTGGTGGCCATCTTGAATTTCCGGCCAACCTGAAATTTTGCTAGGATCAACAAGACATCAAGAGCAACAATCCTGTGAAATTCCATGAAAATCCGTCAAGTAATTTCAAAGGAGTAGTCGCTACAAGTCTTTACTATATAACTCTATGTAAATAAAGATGGCCGCTGGCAGCCATGTTTAATGTTGAATCAAAATGAATTTCGACAAGGACCAACATCATGTCATGTTGATCATTTTAGAAAAAGTCCCATATAAATATCACTTATAGTTTTCAAGAAGTAGTCGCTACAAACTTTTTTTTTGAAAATCTATTTTTAGCCGTGGTGGCCATCTTGAATTTCTGGCCGACCTGAAGTTTTGCTTGGATCAATAAGCATCAAGAGCAACATTTGTGTGAAGTTTCATGAAAATCCGTCGAGTAGTTCCAGTGGTGTAGTCGCTACAAGTTTTTACTAAATAACTCTATGTAAACAAAGATGGCCGCTGACAGCCATGTTTAACATTCAATCAAAACGATTTTCGACAAGGACCAACATCATGTCATACTGATCATTTTAGGAAAAGACGCATATCAATATCACTTATTTTTAGCCGTGGCAGCCATCTTGAATTTCCGGCCGACCTGAAATTTTGCTAGGATCAATTAGACATCAAGAGCAACATTCCTGTGAAGTTTCATGCAAATCCGTCAAGTAGTTTCAGAGGAGTAGTCGCTACAAGTTTTCATTATATAACTCTATGACGCTATGTAAACAAAGATGGCCACTGGCGGCCATGTTTAAGGTCGCATCAAAATAATTTTCGACAAGGATTAACATCATTCCATACTGATCATTATAGAAAAAGTCCCATATCAATATCACTTATAGTTTTCAAGACGAACTCACTACAAACTTGTTTTTTGAAAATCTATTTTTAGATGTGGCTGCCATCCTGAATTTCCGACCAACCTGATATGTTGCTAGGATCATTTAGACATCAAGAGCAACATTCCTGTGAAGTTTCATGGAAATCCAGAGAGTAGTTTCAGAGGAGTAGTCGCTACAAGTTTTTACTAAATAACTCTATGTAAACAAAGATGGCCGCTGCAGCCATGTTTAACGTCGAATCAAAACGATTTTCGACAAGGACCAACATCATGTCATGCTGATCATTTTAGAAAAAGTCCCATATCAATATCACTTAGAGTTTTTAAGTCGTAGTCGTTACAAACTTGTTTTTTAAAAATCTATTTTTAGATTTGGCAACCATCTTGGATTTCACATCAACATGAATTTTTGCTAGGATCAACTTTTCATGGGCAAAATTTCTGTAAAGTTTCATGAAAATCCATTCAGGAAGTTTCAGAGGAGTAGTCACTACAAAAAAAAGTTACGGATGGACAGACAGAGAGACGGACGGACGGATGACGGACGCCACACCACGGCATCTCTGATCAGTAGAGCTAAAAACGAGTATTTAACCCATATAATGACCTTTAGTGTGACCTTCACCTTTATATTTTAGTATGGTCATGTCGATGTTGTCATGATGAGTATATATTGAAAGTTTGATAAGAAATATCAAGAAATGAGAAAGTTATAACCCACGTGAAGTTTTCGTGAAGAAAAAAATGAGTATTTAACCCATATAATGACCTTCAGTGTGACCTTGACCTTTATATTTTAGTATGGTCATGTCGGTGTTGTCATGATGAGTATATATTGAAAGTTTGATGAAGAAATATCAAGAAATTAGAAAGTTATAGCCAACTTTAAGTTTTCGTGACGGACTGACGGACGGACGGACGGACGGCAAAGTGATCCCCATGTATCGCAAAAGGGGTCAGATAAGAGAGGTCTGATAAGTTCAGAAAAAGATTTTCCAATATAACTCTTATTTCAAACAAAGTTGTCCATTCTCATACTCTTTTTGGTAGAGAACTTAAGGCTTATACTACATGTAAAATGCAAAACCTCTAGTAGCTTAAAAGAAGATTTTTTGTAAAAGATTCTCCTATATAACTCTATGTAAAACTGGCAGGGCACCAGATTTCATCCCAGTGTCACAATTTGAAAAGACAACGTAGAAGACCAAAAGCTTAAGCTGCATGCAATATATGAGAGTTCTAAGCCTTGTTGTGTAGATGCCCAACCCCACCCCCCTATATAAGTCTATGTTAAACATATGTTAAATTTGACCCCATCGTAACCATTTAACCAACTTGGTGGAGATCTTATGGTGCATGTAAAGTATCTCCTAGTTTCAGAGATTTTTTATAGATTTTCCTATATACTGGTAACTCTATGTAAAATTGTGACCCCCCAGGATAGGGGCAGACTTTATCCCCAGGGTATTCATTTGAACACACTTGGTAGAGGGCTATAAGCTTATGCTACAAGCTTATGCTACAAGCAATATATGGGAGCTTTATACTATATATGCGGTTTCAGAAAAGATTTTAAAGTGATTCCCTATATTAGTCTATGTAAACATGTGACCCCTGGGGCCAGGGCCAACATTTGAACATACTTCACACAGGACCATAAGCTAATGGGACATGCAAAATATTAGACCTCTAACTCTTGTAGTTTCAGAGAAGAAGATTTTTAAAATTTCCATTATAACTCTATATCAAACGGTGTGACTCCCAGAGTGGAGCCAGATTTGAGGATGTTCGCCATTTGAATGTTAGTAGAAGACCATAAGCTTATACTAGATGCAATATATGAGCTATATGCCTTGTGGTTTCAGAAATGAAGATTTTTCAAGTTTTTCCCTATATTTATGTAAAACATGTGACCCCAGGGTCAGCATTTCAAGAAATCTAGTATTGGACCATAAGCCTTTGGTATATGCAAGAAATTAGAGCTTTCGCTCTAGTTGTCTTAGAGTAGAGTTTTAATGTTTTCCAACTGAACTATATGTAAAACTGTGACTGTCTCTACTGATACATTTTGATAACTAATTCAGCAATGGGAACCTGCGAAGTTTTATGGAAATAAGACCAACTCTTTCAGAGAAGTAGTCGCCACAAGTTTTTCCAATATCACTCTATGTAGAAAAAGAAGGTCACTGGCGGCCATGTTTGACATAGAATCCAAATGAAATTTGTTTAGGACCAACTACATGTCATGCCAGTCATTTTAGTAAAGGTTCCAAATCAATACCACTTATGGCTTTTGAAAAGTAGTTGCCACAAACTTGTATTTAAGCTGTGGCAGCCATCTTGAATTTCCGGCCAACCTGATTTTTACTTGGGACTAACTGGACATCAAGACCAACATTCCAGTAAAGTTTTATGAAAGTCATTTTGGTAAAGATACCAAACCGATACCACTTATGGTTTTAGAGAAGTAGTCACAACAAAATTGTATTTAAAATCTATTTTTAGCAATGGCAGCCATCTTCAATTTTAGGCCAACCTCATTTTTACTTAGGACCAACTAGACATCAAGAGCAACATTCCTATATTCCTAAATATTATGAGTTATTATGCAACATAACCTATGCAACATTATAATCTCATTCAATTTGATCCTAGTCTAAAGAATATATCCTTTTCCAGCTTATAAAAAAGTCATAATGCTACCACAACTTTTAATTATAAAGCTATATCAATTAAATTCCTTACAACATCAACCTTAGTAAATCCTATTTGCTGCTCAACAGTAATTTCTCCAAAAGACCCTTTTGTAACATAAATGGAATGATTGGTTTTCATAAATATAGCAGGTGTGTGAACAGGTCACAGGTCTTGTTATGCAATTTCTCCTGAGAATTTGGTTACTATCTCATCATTACAAGTAGATTTGCTTTTGTCTCAGTGGTTATATTTGAAATATCAGAATCAAAATAAAATCTTAAAATCTTACAATTTATTTCAGTCTTTTTTTTTCTGAGAGCCAAAAATACAGAGAAGACTTAATCCTTACCCCTCTATGAATGTATAATGACATCTAATCAAAATGAACTTTGGTTAGGACCAACTACATGTCGTGGCAGTCATTTTGAGAAGTAGTAGTCATCATAAAATCATATTTTTGAAATCTAATTTTAGCCGTGGCAGCCATCTTGAATTTCCGGCTGACCTGATTTTTTGCTAGGATCAACTGGACATCAAGAGCAACAGCGCATTCCTGTGAAGTTTCATGAAAATCCGTCAAGTAGTTTCAGAGGAGTAGTCACCACAAATTTTTCCTACAACTTATATGTAAACGCTGGTGGCCATGTTTGAAATCGAATCAAAATGAATCTTGGTTAGGACCAAGTACATGTCGCACCAGTCATTTTGGAAAAGGTTCCAGTTCAATATCACTGACTGTTTTTGAGAAGAAGTCGCCAGTCCTATTTTTAAAATCTATTTTTAGTCACCTTGAATTTCCTACCGATCTGAATTTTTGCTAGGATCAACTAGACATCAAGAGCAACATTCCTGTGAAGTTTCATAAAAATCGTCACATACTTTCAGAGAAGTAGTCGCACAAAAAAAAGTTTACAGACAGACGGACGGACGGACGATGCACCACGGCATAAGCGATCAGTCGAGCTAAAAATGAAAAATAAAACAAACAAGAGGGCCATGATGGCCCTATATCGCTCACCTGAGTTAATTTGAACCAATACAAGAGGGCCAAGATGGCCCTAAAGCGATCACCTGAGTACTGGCACATTATCAAACTTCTTCGAAATCTTATGGTCATATATAATCTGTGCAAGTTTGGTTAAGATTGTTCAAGAAATGTGGGCTCTGTTGTGTATAATAACATTGATATAGACAGTTTAAGACACTGACAAAGTTTGGTATAAAAGATCAAATACAAAATGAAGGTGCTAGAGAGTAACACCTTGGACAGAGCCAAATGTGACCCCAGGGCTACATGTAACATATGAGAGGTGTGCTTTGTGGTTTTAGAGTCTATGTAAAACGTGACCCCTGGGGTGGGGCCAAATGTGAACCCAAGGTCACCATTTGAATAAACTTGGTAAAGGACCAAAAGAGTATAGTAAATGCAAAATATTAAACCTCTGGCTCTTTTAGTTCCAGAGAAGAAGACTTTAATGTGTTTCCAATATAAGTCTATGTAAAACTGTGACCCACGGAGTGGGGTCAAATTTTACCCCAGGGTCACCATTTGAACAAACTTGGTAGAGGACCATAATCTAATAGTAAATGCAAAATATTAAACCTCTGGCTCTTGCAGGTTCAGAGAAGATTATTTTTTTCCTATATATATAAGTCTATATAAAACTCTGAGCCCCGGGGCACAACCAAGTTTGACACCAGGGTCACCATTTGGACAAACTTGGTAGAGGACCATAAGCTTATAGCAAATGCAAAATATTATAAACCTCTGGCTCATGCAGTTCCAGAGAAAAAGATTTTTTTTAGTTTTTCCCTATACAGGCCTATGTAAAACTGTGAACCCCGGGGCGGGGCCAAATGTGACCCAGGGTCACCATTTGAACAAAATTGGTAGAGGACCATGAGCTTATAGCAAAAGCAAAATATTAAACCTCTGGCTCTTGCAGTTCCAGAGAAGAAGATTTTTTTCAGTTTTTCCCTATACAGGCCTATGTAAAACTGTGACCCCCGGGGCGGGGCCAAAAGTGACCCAGGGTCACCATTTGAACAAAATCGGTAGAGGACCATAAGCTTATAGCAAAAGCAAAATATTAAACCCCTGGCTCTTGCAGTTTCAGAGAAGATGATTTTTTAAGTTTTTCCCTATACATGTCTATGTAAAACATGTGACCCTTGGGGCGGGGCCAAATGTGACCCCTGGGTCACCATTTGAACAAACTTGGTAAAGGACCATAAGCTTATAGTAAATGCAAAATATCAAACCTCTGGCTCTTGTAGTTTCCGAGAAAATATATTTTTTATTTTTTTCCCTATATAAGTCTATGTAAAACTGTGACCCCCGGGGCGGGGACAAATTTGACCCCAGGGTCACCATTTGAACAAACTAAGTAGAGGACCATAAGCTGATGCTACAGGTAATACATGAGAGCTCCGTGCCATATCGTTCCAGAGAAGAAGATTTATTTCAGTTTTTCCCTATACAAGCCTATGTAAAACTGTGACCCCTGGGGCGGACCCAAATGTGACCTCTGGGTCACCATTTGAACAAACTTGGTAGATAATAATAATAATAATAATAAATTCTTTATTTCATGAAGGTACAACTCATTAAGATTATACAAACAATTGCACAACACTTATCTTCCATGAGGCCTTCTGATAACAACAGCAACTTATAAACAATAGCAAGTGAATACATGCACGTAACATTAATAATATGTTTCAAGCTGGCATTCAAAACAAGTATTCACTATTAACACAACTTAATTTGAGCAGAACACCTGTTATCTTGAAATAGAAATAATTTATAATTGTGTTTGAAAGCATAAATAGAAACAGAAGTCCGGATATTTTCTGGGATTGAATTCCAAGTCCGCATGGCAACATAGGTAAAAGATTGTTTTAAATATTCGGATTTAGGTCTAGGATGCTTAATGTCATGTTTAATGCATGATCTTAAATTATATCTGCTATTTTCAGAAAATGTTATTAATTTACTTATGTATATTGGTGTAAGATTATGAATTGCTTTATAAACTAAAACACCTACTTGAAATTTACATCTTGTTTCAAATGACATCCAATTTAACTCATTGAAAAGGTTTGCAGAAGGTGTATGTAAAGGTTTTATCAAAATCCAGCGTGCGATGCTTTTTTGTAAAGTAACAACCTTTGTAAAATTTAATTTAGTACAATTACTCCAGAGGATAGATCCATAATCAAATATTGGAACTAAATATGCATTATAGAATAGCTTTTTCATATCAAGTGTCAAATATTTAGATATTCGTCTTAAAAGAGTGAATTTATGGTAGAGGACCATAAGCTTATAGCAAATGCAAAATATTAAACCTCTGGCTCTTGCAGTTTCAGAGAAGAAGATTTTTTAAGTTTTTCCCTATACATGTCTATGTAAAACATGTGACCCTTGGGGCGGGGCAACAAACTTGGTAAAGGACCATAAGCTTATAGTAAATGCAAAATATCAAACCTCTGGCTCTTGTAGTTTCCGAGAAAATATTTTTTTTATTTTTTTCCGTATATAAGTCTATGTAAAACTGTGACCCCCGGGGCAGGGACAAATTTAACCCCAGGGTCACCATTTGAACAAACTAAGTAGAGGACCATAAGCTGATGCTACATGTAATACATGAGAGCTCCGTGCCATATCGTTCCAGAGAAGTAGATTTTTTTCAGTTTTTCCCTATACAAGCCTATGTAAAACAGTGACCCCTGGGGCTGAGCCAAATGTGACCTCTGGGTCACCATTTGAACAAACTTGGTAGAGGACCATAAGCTTATAGCAAATGCAAAATATTAAACCTCTGGCTCTTGCAGTTTCAGAGAAGAAGATTTTTTAAGTTTTTCCCTATACATGTCTATGTAAAACATGTGACCCTTGGGGCGGGGCCAAATGTGACCCCAGGGTCACCATTTGAACAAACTTGGTAAAGGACCATAACCTTATAGTAAATGCAAAATATCAAACCTCTGGCTCTTGCAGTTTTCCGAGAAGAAGATTTTTTAAAGTTTTTTCTATATAAGTCTATGAAAAACATGCAAAATCTCAATATACAAACTTTGGACGCCCAAGGCACAGCCATTTTTGACCCCGGGGACTTCATTTTAACAAACTTGAAAGTTTAGCCGTTGGCGGTCATATTAAAAGAAAAACTGTCGAAATCTGTCTGGCGGTTCTTGAGAAGAAGATTTTTTAAGGTTTTGACCATATATGGTAATGGCGGCCATCTTGGTTGTCATGCTGACCTAATTTTAACAAATCTAAAAAGCATTCATCTAAGGATCATCCACGTGAAGTGTGGTCAAAATTGGCCAAGCAGTTTCTGAGAAGAAGTCGTTTGAAGCAAAAGTTAACGACGGACGACGGACGACGACGGACGACGGACGAAGAGTGATCCCAATAGCTCACCTTTGAGCCTTCGGCTCAGGTGAGCTAAAAACAAACAAAAAAAAACCTCCCAGTGGGAATTGAACCCACGGCCTTAGCTTCCCTGTGTACAAGATTTTCTATGGCGGTACATCTTAAATGTCGTATTTACCTAATTTTAACAAATTTGAAAAACATTCACCTAAGGATCATCTATGTGAAGTTTGGTCAAAATTGACCAAGCTGTTACTGAGAAGATTTTTTACAAATTTCCCTTTGTAAGTCTTTGTAAAACATGTGACCTCTGTGGCAGGAAAATGTGATCCCAGGATCACCATTTTAACAGACTTGGTAGAAGACCATAAGCTTATAGTAAATGCAAAATATTAAACCTCTGGCTCTTGTAGTTTCAGAGAAGAAGATTTTTTAAATATTTCCCTATAGAAGTCTATATAAAACATGTCGCCCCTGAGTAAGGGCCAAATGTGACCCCAGGGTCACCATTTGAACAAACTGGTAGAGAACCAATAGCAAATGCAAAATATTAAACCTCTGGGCGCTGCAGTTTCAGAGAAGAAGATTTTTTAAGTTTTTCCCTATACAAGTCTAGGTAAAACATGTGACCCCTGGGGCGGGGCCAAATGTGAGCCCAGGGTCACCAATTGAACAAACTTGGTAAAGGACCATAAGCTTAAAGGACCATAAGCACCATAGTAGATCTGAAAAAAAAGGCCCTGACTTTTATAGTGGACTAAAGGGCTGGACTGAGTGTAATATTAGCAGGTGGTTATAATAATAGTAATAAATGTAATATACAAGAAATGTAGAATTGTATATCAAGGATTACTTTTAATTACCTGTCATGTGATATTTATCAATCTGATTACTTCATCTCATTACTAAGGCTACTATCAGATGATCTCTTTATTTCATGGAAGGGATGTATTTGGCTCAAGTTTGGCTAGCTTTAAAATAAATCAAACTTTCATTGACACAAACACTCAAACCAAGTTTAACATGTGACCCAGGGGCAGAGCCAAATTTTGAGCCCAGTGTCACCATTTGAAAAAACTCGGTAGAGGACCATAAGCTGAGTGTAAATACAAAATATTAAACTGTTGGCTCTTGTAGTTTCAGAGAAGATTTTTTCCTATATAAGTCTGTGTAAAACATGTGACCCCTGGGGTGTGGCCAAATTAGACCCCAGGGTCACCATTCAAACAAACTTGGTAGAGGACCATAAGCTGAGTGTAAATACAAAATATTAAATCTTTGACTCTTGTAGTTTCAGAGAAGAAGATTTTAAAAAACAATTTCCTATATATAAGTCTATGTAAAACTGCGACCCCTGGGGCGGGGCCAAATTGACCCCAGGGTCACCATTTGAACAAAACTGGTACAGGACCCATAGCTGATAAAAAGTAAAATATTAAACCTTTATCTTTTGTAGTTCAGAGAAGATTTTGAACTTCTTCCCTATAACTCTATGTAAAACCTGAATCCAACAAGGGCCCCTAAGCTCCCAATTAAAGATTAAATAAACCCATGAACCAAGATTTCTTATGAAAAAAGAAAATAATGAAAAAAAAATAAAGAAGAAAAAATGAAGAAAAATATTCTCCAGTGTGATTTGAGCCCACGACTGAATAATTCAAGGGGACATTATCAATTTAAGGGCAACTCCGGTGTTACTAGGATGATTCCAAAATAAATTTGCCGCATCACATCCTACTAATTGGGATAAGCATTATATCACGTGTAATGAAAATCAAACAAGTGGTTATCAAAGATATGGCGATGGACGGACAGAATTAAGCATTTTTTATCAATTAAAGGGCAATAACTCCGGCGTTACTAGGGCGATTATGGAAAAAAATAGCCACGTGTCATCCCACTATCAGGATAAACATTATTTCCAAGTGTATGAAAATCCAATCTGCAGTTATGAAGATATGGCTCCGGACGGACAATGCCAAATTAATTTCCCTCCGCCTTTGGCGGGGGATCTAAGGATCATCCAAGTGAAGTTTGGTCAAAATTGGCCAAGCGGTTTCTGAGAAGAAGTCGTTTGAAAGCAAAAGGTTTGACTGTATGCATAACAAGAGCTGTCGGAGAACAGCGCAGCTCGACTATTCGATTTTTCAGAGAATAATGTTTGACTGTATGCATACAAGAGCTGTCGGAGAACAGCGCAGCTCGCCTATTCGGAGAATAATAAATTATATAGTCAGTATATACCATCAGAAAACAAGGCTAAAACAATATGGGTGTGTGTGTGTGTGTGTGTGGGGGGGGGGGGGGGGGGGGGGGGGGGGGGGGGGGGGGGGGGGGGGGGGGGGGGGTTGGGGGGGGGGTATAAAAACTCGGGCCGATATAAAAAATTATTGGTTACAATCTCATACAAATTATAGTAAAATTTGGGACAGGTGTGAATTTAATCCAAAATACTGTCATTTTAAACAAATTTTGTGGTTTGAAAGGCAACTCGGGGAGGGAGGGGATATCTGGCAATTTTTATTGTGTCCTCATTTCAGTCTTTTTTATTGATGAAATAATCTGTGATTCTGAATTTAAATCTAAATTGTTTATATGGTAAATCAACTGGTTCAAATAAATTTTAATATCCAAATAATGGAGATAAAATTGAAAAGAGGGGGGTTGAGGGGCAACATAGCTATATTATGTTTTAAGTTTTTACCTTACAAAAGACCAAAGTCTTGTAAAAATTTGTATTCCATGGGTGGGTTCGAATTCTGGTCACCATTTGAACGACCTGGTTGATGACCATAAGTTTATGGTACAATGTAGATGCAAAATATTAGTCTGAAAGCAACTGTAGTTTCGAGAAGATTTTTAAAGATTTTTCTATATATTCTATGTAAAACCTGTGATGCCCAGGGTGTCGCCAGATTTTACCAGGGTCACAATTTGAAAATTGTCTAAATCGTCTAGCGGTTTATGAAAAGAGTCACTGAAAGCGTAGTTAACGGGATGGACGAAGACAAGCGATGACAGATGGACAATAAGCGGGGTCACGACAGCTCACTTTGAGACTATGGCTCAGGTGACTATAAATTTATCATAGAATACAAGCCTGTATCACTCTACTGGGCAAATGCAGTCAAAACATATAACTTACTACTGCTAGTTTGTATCCATGTTCACGGGGGCCCCATTAACAGTGAGGACAATCCCTGTTTCATATAGTTGTGCTCGAGTCACTAAATGTCCATAGCACATTAGAATCAAATGCATTCACATTTGGACAAGATATGCATTTTTATTTTACCTGATTGACACACTAGGGAGCCCCAAGGGGATGGAGCCAAAAACGAAAACTATTGGGCATCTGCACAAACTTAACTAGAAATACACCACACAGGAACTTGAATCTCAAAGAGTATACAGGGAGTTAGGCCTAAAAAGAAAACATGTGTGTTTCCGGTTTCCCCGACCGACCCTATTTTAACACCGGCCGACCATAATATTTTTAGTAGCAAAAAAAAATAAATAAATTAAACAAGAGGCCCAAGAGGGCCCGTGGACGCTCTACTTGCTAAATATCGCTCTTATAACATCAAAGAAGTTTAGTGACTGTCATTTACAGTTTTTTGGAAGTTCGTTCGGGCAAAAAAACAGCTTTTGAACTAAATCAAGGGCGAGAACTAAAGAATCTGTAAAGTCGGTAAAGATCAGATGAAAAATGAATGCCCTACGTATTAACCAGGCAAAAAGAGCATTTTTTACTAAATCAAGAGCCTTAACTCCTCTGTTACTAGTCCGACTGGTCCAACATAGAGCTAAAAAAAAATAAAAAAAAATTAAAAGCAAAAATTAAAAAATATATACGTATTTTACCTTGTATAGCTCCCCCCCCGCTAGTTTTTTACCACTTTTACGGTTCCGAAAGGGGGTGCGTACAATATAAGGAACAATAATAAGAACTCTTTTTTTCTTGCAGAAAATCGATGTCCTGGCCCTGGGAAGAAAAACCTTGACGACGAACAACATCGAGACAGAAAATTGTGATACCGATAATACACAATTTTTCTCGTAATTTACCCCCTCGCTTCATATTAGTAATAAATTGCCTTATTCGGAATATAAATGAATAAAGTGTATTATAATGCTTGTTTTTGTATAAATGTTTGCATGTTTGTTGAAAACTTCAATAAATTGTGGTGATAAAATCGTCCCTCCATTTGTTGTTTATATCCGCGGTGACGTAATATCCACGTGACTACCAGCTGTTTAGAATTTAGACTGGTACATGGAGTATTGATACAGTTCTATTCTATTCAATATCTTATAGGATTTTATTTAATATTTTATAAAAATTAATGAAGTTTTTGCTTTATTTTGAAGACATATATTTTAGACGTCCGTAAAAGCAGAATCACCCTACTTTGAAATGGCTATTATTCAATAATGCTTAGTGAAAACTGCTTACCTGTTACACATTTGATGATTAATAATTGGGGGTCAAAAAAAACAAATCGCACACCTCGGCTGCCGTATGACCATTATAAACACGGGGTAGAGGGTTATTCCATTCTATAATCTTTGAAAGTCGCCGTGAGTATGCGGACTATTTCTTGAGGATGCACTTTGACACGCGTGTGGACCTTTACCAGATTTAGCCATGAGGATTCAGGTAATTGATCACGCGTTACAATTGTGCTACACTTATGATAAAGCCACTGGTTCCCGTGATACACAATGTTAGGTATAATCGGAGTAATGGATTACGGTAACCAACGACTCCTGTTTGTGTTTTAGTAGATGTAATTATCGGATTACGGACAATTATCTGCGGCATTATAATTGCGTCTTTGATGAGATGATACAAGATAGGTACTTCCCCTGAAGATTGGCAATTAATGATATAAGTAATTATATTTACTTTTGTACGCTAATTTTCTCTGATCGTGATTTATTTTATTTTTCAACCTTTTATTTTCGTTGAATGGTTTATCTAGGAAAAAACGAATATTTTGAATGCGTATTATACACGGAAACAACTTTTTTACCCCCAGTTTTGACCTCTGAGAAAGCGGGGCGCGTACTATACACGGTGTGCGTACAATATATGTGTGTGATAGTAAAATACGGTATAAAAAAATAAAAATTAAAAAAAATAATATAAAAAAAAAAAAATAAAAAAAATAAAATAAAACAAATTAAAAAAAATAAAAAAAATAAAAATAAAAAAAAAAATCAATGAAAAAAAAACAACAAAAAAAAACAATAATAATTCAAACAAAATAATTAAAAATAATTTAAAAAAAAAATAATTTCGTAACGATCGGGATGAAAAATGAGGCCCTCTCGTCTTAACGAGGCAAAATATAGCGTTTGAACTAAATCAAGGGCCATAACTAGCTGTTTACTGGTCCGATATGTTGGCTTTGAACTTGTCTGAGCTTTCATTGAAATTAACAATCCGATAAAGTTGTGGGTAAAGATCAGATGAACAATGAAGCCCCTATCGTCTTAACGAGGGCAAAATATATAGCATTTTTTAACTTAAATCAAGGCCATACTCCGCTGTTTCATGTTTGAAACTGGCAGGTTTTCAACACTTGTTCGAGCTTTCAGTATGACATAAACAAGGCTGATAAAGTTTGGTAAAGATCGGATAACAATGAAGCCCCCTATCCATCTTAACAAGCAAAATATAGCATTTTTAACTAAATCAAGGCCACAACTCCAACTGTACTGGTCCAATAGGCTGTTTTTTAGACTTGTACGAGCTTTCAATGACATTAACAAATCTGGATAAAGTTGGTAAGATCGAATGAACAATGAAGCCCCTATCGTCTTAACGAGGCATAATATAGCATTTTTGACTAAATCAAGGGCCATAACTCCCGCTGCGTAGCTGGATGACGCCGTGGAGATATGGGCTGGTTTTGAGGTTGCTTACCGGTTTCTGCACTTGATATTGAACAATGTAGTATAGTTTGGGATGACCACGAGCTCCAAATGAAAGTGCGGGGCCAGATTCACTTAGGAGGCAAAAAGAAATATAGCAATATAGCATTTTTAACTAAATCAAGGGGACCATACTCTGGTGTTACTGGTCCGATCTTGCTGGTATTTCGCACTTGTCCGAGCTTTCATGATACTAACAATGTGGTAAAGTTTAGTAAAGATAGGTTGAAAAATGATGGCCCTAAGAACGAGGAAATATAGCAATATAGCATTTTTAACTAATTCAAGGCCATAACTCCGCTAATACTGGGCCAGTCATTGGCAGCAATTTTGAATGATGTCATGACGTTAAAACTGTCAGCGTCGCTAAAACGATGACACTGATGAAATTTTACACTTAAAAAAACATGAAAAATGCAATCATTGAAAAAAAGGGATTTTCGTAACAATTGTGACGTCACTTACGTCAAAGACATTGTTACATAGAGACACGTTTTTTACATTCAGCACAACTATGACACTGAACCCTACAATCTATGAAAGTTTTATTGAAATCCGACTACATGTTTGATGATCTAGTGCTAACAAGATGTAATCATGACGTCACTGGCGGCCATCTTGGATGACGTCATGACAATTTTCAACATTTATTGCACAACCCAACCCTAATTTCCCTACAGCTGTGAAAGTTGCATCAAAATCAATTATAAATGCAGGAGATATTGCGATTACAAGATTTCTTATAATGACGTCATTGGCAGCAATTTTGGGATGACGTCATGACGTTAAAACTGTCGGCGTCGACTGAAAACAATGATAGTGATAAATTTACAGAAAAACAACTCAAAATAATGCAATAAGTAATAAAAACATTTTTAAAACATTATGGACGTCACTGACGTCAAGACGGTTATGACATGAGACAACGTTTTTTACTATCTTGCACAACTAGACTCTTAACTCTACCAGCTGTGAACCATTTCATTTCAAATACGACCATAAATGGTTTGAGATCTAGCGCTAACAAGATTTTAATCATTTACGTCCACTGGCGCATCTAGATGACGTTGCAATTTATGAAATTTTAGCAAACGGACTAAATCTCCCTTCAGGTTAGTTGAGTTCAGGATTTTGATGG